>SNQJ01S0011837.1:15880-90514 GCA_010110895.2 Picea sitchensis | reverse complement strand
GAACATAATCTAGAAAATGTTTCCTATGGGGTGTGGCGTGAAATGAAGCTCCTGAATCTACTACCCAAGACTCAGAAATATTATCCACAGAAAGAATCAAATCATCTTGTAACACATCACCTGGTACATTTGCTTCTTGATTTCTCTCTTGTTGTCCATCTCTTTGTTTCTTTGGAGCTCTGCAATCTTTCTTCAGATGTCCTTTCTTCCCACAATTCTAGCACTCTATATTTCCAAGTCTGGATTTGGATCTTCCTTTCCTAGAATTTTTGCGGTTCCCTGAGCCCTTTCCTCTATCCTTTTGTCTTCCCCTATTCTCCATGTTAAACACATTTCCTGATATCTCACCTGTGCTTTTCCATCACATTTCCTCACTAAGGATAACACCAACAACATCATCAAATTTTAAAGTATTTGAACCAGAGACATAGTTACTTACAGCTATGACCAAGCTATTCCAACTTTCTGGCAATGAGCACAAGATTAGAAGAGCCCTAAACTCATCATCAAAGTCCACTTTTACAGAACTTAGTTGATTAGTAACCCTATTAAATTCATTTAAATGATCTGCAACAGAACCACCTTCCGACATCTTCATATTAAATAATCTCTTCATTAGAAATACCTTATTGGACGCTGAGGGTTTTTCATACAATTTGGCCAATGCATCCATCAAACCCTTCATTGTCTTTTCTTTGGAAATATTGAAATCCACCGACGCTGCCAGGCTCATCCGTATCGTTCCTAGAGCCTTTCTGGCAAGAATCTCCCATTCCTCATCCTTCATGGCCATCGGCTTCTTTGCTACTCCACCCAATGGTAGGAATAGATCCTTTTGATATGAATAAACTTCCATATGCATCTTCCATAACTGGTAGTTTTGGCCATTAAATTTCTCGACCCTAAACTTTCCATCTTCCGACATTGCTCCCACTCGAACCAGGAACCCTCTTTTCCTACAAGTTAGCTTTTGCTTTGATACCAGTTGTTAGAAAAATAGGACCGTAGAGAAATAAAATAAAAACAAATGCAGAAACAAAACAGAGAAGATACACAATACAAGAGAGACACAGATCTACATGGTTCACCCAGTGTGGGCTACGTCCACCAGAGAAATTGCCAGGTCCTTCCTTTATTATTATCCAACAAATGAAGGGATACAACCTACAACAAAACCCATTGTAACTTCCTCTTCTTTCTCTCACAGTCTCCTCTCTCAGAATACAATATTCACCATCAACCATAACCGCAATACATTTCCCTCATAAAAGAGGGTTTCCTTCTAGAGAAAAAAACCCTAACATAATCTCTACCGTTAGATCTGCGACCTTATAATCAACGGTCCATATTTACAATGAAATTACAATATACATTTACAAGGCAATTTTTCCTTCAGGGGCTTCACCCTCGAACCCCCGCTGGGGGCCCGCTTGCCCCCAGACCCCCCAGTCGGGGGGATACCCCCCCCGGACCCCACAGAGGGGGTACCCCCCCTCTGCACTCCCCCGCGTGGAAGAGTGTACATACTTTTGGGGTGTAAATACTTCATGGGGTATAAACACGGCTGAAAGTAAGGACCTCTCAATCAGGAACATAATCAGGCTCCACAACCAACACCAACAATAAGCGTTCGATGATTTGAAGCAACTCCTGTGCTCAACCCCAGTACTTTCACTACCATACCTGCAACATCCTTTTGAGATCAAGACAGATGCTTTAGACTATGTTGTGGGCACCGTTCTCACTTAGCACGGCCACCCCATGGCTTATCATAGTGAGACACTGTCAGATTTTGTCTGTAAGTACCCTACTTAAGACAAATAACTGTACTCCATTGTCCAAGCATGTCGCCAATGGAGACATTACATTCTTGGGAAGGAGATAGTCATCCACACTAATCATAAGCCACTGCAGTTCATGCAGATGCAGGGAAAAATGCAGAATGATCGCCATCAAAAGTGGTCCACATACTTGCAACAATTACACCTCAACATCAAGTATAAAACAGGAAGCACCAATTGCATCGTTGATTTCCTCAGGAGACCTCCAGTCATGAAACTCACCATGGTGCTAGACTCTTGCTACCATGAGACATTTGGATGGCCCCAACTCTATGAGATAGACCCTGACTTCGCCACCACCTACCAAATGTTGGGTGCAAACACAATTGTCAATAATTTCCATCTTTAGGATGGGTTGTTGTGTCATCTAGGCCATATCTGTGTTCCATCAAGTGAGCGAGCGAAGATGATCTAGGAATCCCACTACAGTCGGGTGGAAGGGCACATCAGCATTGAAAAGACAGTGGCAATGCTACAAAAACATTTCTACTGGCTGAAATTTCGACAGGAGGCCAGCAAGTATATCAGGTCCTACACTGCCTGCACTATTGCCAAACCAACCACTAAGAAACAGGGCATGTACACCCCTCTTCCTACTCCTAATAGACCATGGGAATCCATCTCAATGGACTACATGTCGGGCCTTCCATCTACCAAGTGGGGAAATGATTCTATTTTTGTGGTTGTTGATCACTTTTCTAAGATGGCGATTTTGGTTGCCTGCAAGAAGAGCATCACAGCAGAGGCCACTGCCAAGCTCTTTTTTGAACAAGTCTGGGTACATTTTGGAATCCCACAAACCATTTTCTCAGATCAGGATAGTCGATTTCTCAGCACATTCTGGTTGAGCCTCTGGTCACTACTGGACACCAAGCTCACGAAATCCATGGCCTTCCACCACCAGACAAATGGCCAAACCAAGGTTGTAAATCGAATGATTGTGCATATCCTTTGCATTTATAATTCAAATCACCCTCGCACATGGGATGAGATCCTTCCCTATTTCCATCATAGCTACAACTAATCCCTAGATAGCTCAACCGGCCACAACCCCTTTCAAGTGGGGTTGGGATTCCAACCATTGGGACCCATAGATGTTGCACTTCCCCTTGCGGTCACCTCGACCGACTCATCTCCAGCTCCAACTGAAGCTGACAAATACACCAGGTTCATTGAGCGGATCCAACACATCTGCCAACAGGTTCAGGATATCCTATAGAAGTCCAATGACAAGTACAAACAGTGCCATGATCAACATCGGGTGCCACATAAGTTTCAAGTGGGCGACAAAGTTTGGTTGCACTTGCAGAAAGAACACCTTACAGGACCCCATCGGAAGCTTCGTCCACTCCGTTATGGATCATACACTATCACCAAGGCCATGGGGGATAATTCTTTTGAGATCAACATTCCCCCTTTCCTTGGTCTGCACCCAATGTTCAACGTGGATCTCCTTCGCCCTTATTTCCCAGCATTATTGGACACCTCAGAAGTAGCAAAAAAACTGAAACCAACAGAGCTCAACCCCGACTACCTACAATAGGAATCCAATGATCATATTGTGTATAGACAAATCAAGGGCACTTGACAACAAAGGATCCAGCTTTCTCGAGTCGTCAAATCAGGGCATCTCCTGCACCAAGGCAAGTGGCTCACCCGGGGCCAAATTCAGTAGAAATTTCCTCATCTGATGGGGGACCTCAACACAATGGATGCAATTTATTACTAAGGAAGGAGGATTGATCCATATGGGTATCGGTGGCCACCCACCTTTTTCAACTGGCTCAAAATACTTTTTTGACAATTTTGGCAATTTACTATTTTTAGCAGTTTTAACTTTTGGGGCCATTTTGAGGGTCTAAATGAAGGTTTTTAAGAATCGAGCTCCTCACTGATAGTTAAAGGAATTATTGATCCCCCAAAATGAATCTCCTCAATGATACCTTTCCAACAGGCTATCACATGCCTAAAACGAAGATCGTATGCAAAAGTTACGACCCCAGGAAGTTGATGTACTAACTTACCCAAACGAGGCCCACATGATTTTTGGCGCTTCATCTCCTAGGGTTAGGTTTTTGGATGTCTAGGGTTTTGGGAATTATTTATTATTGTAAACATGCCTTCAAATCCTCATTGTAAACTTCTTCTGGCAAATGTGCATTGTCGTCACATCTGTTCTCACAGATAAGCTGCCACCATTCCATCAAGCTTGTTTCCGCTGCATTTTATAGTTTCATCTTATTTTGTTATTGAATAGAAAACCAGTTTTACTATATCTCTGTTATTTTGTGTTAAGAACCTGCTAATAATCTGTATTCATTTCGTTCTGCTCATAAAATATGGATCATTCCATCTCAGCACATCTTATCATCCCCAGACTGATGTTCAAACTGAAGTTGTCAACAAATGTTTGGCAACATATTTGAGGTGTTTTTCATCAAAAAGGAAGCATTCGTGGGCTCAATGGTTACCACTAGAGGAATGGTGGTATGACACTTTGTACCATACAACTACTCACATGATTCCTTTTGAAGCAGTGTATGGCCAAAATCCACCTTCAGCTCTCTCATATTTTCCAGGTGTCTTGAAGTTCTAGGAGGTTGATCAAATGCTTATAGTTTGAGAGGCTATTCTCCGTACCCTCAAAGAAAATTTGTTCATGGCCCAGAATTTCATGAAGAAACAAGAAAATCAAGGTCACTCTCAATGTAAATTTTCATAAGGGGATAAAGTGTTTCTTCAACTACAACTTTACAAGAAAAATTCCCTCAAAGCTGACCATTGTCAGAAACTGGCACCCAAATTTCATGGTCCTTATATGGTTATCAAGCATGTGGGATAGGTGGCCTATTAGTTATCTTTGACTATTCACTCTAGGCTCCATCTCTTTTTTCATGTTTCCTTCTTAAAGAAGGTGATTGGAACTAAGTTCCAAACCCCAACCACCCTTCCTGAGTTGGATGAAGAAGGATCCATTTGGCTAAAACCACAAGTAGTTTTGGACCAACATGAGCGTCATATCTGGCAATGCACCATCAAGGAAGTGCTATTCTAGTGGAAAGATACAACTCTAGAAGATGCCACTTGGGAACCAACTACCATTCTACAACAATTTCCCCATCTCAAGCCTTGAGGACAAGGTTTTTTTTAAGGGGGAGGTCATATTAGGGACCTAACCCCTCATGTAGGTAGAATAATATATTTCCATGTAATAGAGGTCAATATTAATAAGGCCTAGCAATAATGAAGAATAATTCCAATGTAAGAAGACCTAATATAAGCTTCCACTTCTAGAAGGATCTTCCTCTAGATAGTTCTTTTGATAGACATATTTAGTATAAATAGGAGTCGAGGGTATGAGAAATTTTATCTTGGATATTATTGTAATAGAGCTATGCTCTTTGGAGGTTTCCCCATCGAAGAGGCAAATGAACAATGCTCTCAGTAATCAAAGTGCTCTTTCTAGTTTTAATATGGTATCATTTTGGTATTATTCTGGTATTTTTCTGGTTATATTGTTGTTCATCTTCCATTTCTAGATATTTATTTATATTCTGCATAATTTTTATATATGGAATATTACATATTAATATGAGATACATACCATGTATCTTTGACAATGCCAAGTAATGACAAGTCTTCGAAGATGAGCAAAAAATAAAAATATTCATGGAAGTGATAGATGAGTTTGCATATAGTCATATGGATTCAAATGATGAGGGGGAGACCAAACATGATATTGGGGAGGAAGCTGAAAATATCCCTGAATTTAGAAATTACATGGGTGAGCATAAATTCTTGCAGCTCAAGAATAAATTCAATCCAAAAGGACTAGTTCCTTTAGAACAATTATTTGATAGAAATGATGTACCTGTCAAACTAGTTGTCCTTCCCAAGGATGATAACATTGAGGAATATAATATTGGGACATAAAAGAATCCCAAATATATTAAATTGTCTAAAAATATTCCTGCTAATCATAGAGAAGAATATTTGTAGTTGTTGAAAGAATACATGGATTTCTTTGCATGGAGATACGGGGATTTAAAAACTTATGATACTAGTATCATCTAGCATCGAATATGCCTCAAACCTAGTACTAAGCCATTCAAGAAGAAAATCGAGAAAGTCAATCCTCCTCATTTTTCCACCATTGAGAAAGAATGAGGAAATTATTATATGCCTAGATTATTATTCCCCTAAGGTACTTTGAATGGGTAGCTAATCTAGTTCCAGTGAGAAAAAAAAGTGGTAAAATAAGGCTATGTGTGGACTTTATGAACTTGAATAAATTCTTATTTAAATATAACTATCCCCTACCCAAGATGGATCATTGATGTAATACCCCTAAGGCCAAACCCAATTGTAAATGTAAATAAAGATTTACTTAAGCTGGTGAGTTGTTTTGATATCATTTTTGTATGCACATTTCATGGAATAGTGCGCGTAGGTACTGCACAGTAAAATGAGTAAGTGTGCACATTTTAGGATAGCGCGTGCAACATATTAAGTGTGTGTGGTGTTGAGGCTAGGGAGCCTTTGTGTATATAATATTTTTTATAGAATGGTGAGCCAGTTATTATAAGCTAGGATGCTTATGTTTTGATTAGACCAAAGAGCCTAGATGTTAAAGGTCAGTGCACATGTTTTTGTACATGTCTCATATTTAATATAAAATACATCATTGCGTGTAGATTGACCATGATAAATGATATGGGGGACTAAAATCCACTAGTTAGGGAAAGGGAGGGGCTAAGTTAAGGAAAGGGGCTAAGCTAGGGGACTTGAGAAAAAAAAGGATATTATATTAATATTTCTTAAATCATAAAGTATGGATAATTATTTTATCCTAAGTTCTAAAGTTGGGGACAAGTGGGCCAAAGAAGCTCCCAACATGACAAGTGTCAAGTTGGGGACATGCATACATATTGTTGGGACTTAGTTCATTTTCACTCCCCCACATCATTCTTACCATCATCTTTTCCATCATTCCTTCCATCATTCAACCATGATTCCATGATCATTTTTCACTCACGCAGTCAGTTATCCTCACACATTCATTTCATGGTATCTGAACCTGTATCCATAGCCATTTTGTGTTGGTGTAGCTGGTTAGCTAGGGAGAGGGATTGAAGAAGCCGATTGTCAGGCCCATAGGATATTGAAGAGGTGGGTTGTCAGGCCCGTGATAAATTCTTTGGGTGAGAGAATTGTTGAGAATTAACTTTTGAAGGTGTTGAACTGTAGCTATAGGGATCTGAGACTTCTTGTCCGACCTGTTGCTGAAGCCCTGGAAGGGAAGTGGGGCAGCCGAGGGACTATTGAGTAGAGAAGGGGCACACTTCCTTGGGTGGGACCTGCATGTGGGGAATGAGAGACTGTAAGCTGTTAGTTTGAGTAGGCACCTATGATGGAGTCTTTCCTATTTTCCATGAGCCTTTAGCCTGGTTAGGAACCCTTACCTAGGTGGAGTTTAGTCCCAGGTCAGGGTTGACTCACTGTTGAGAGTGATGAATAGTGTGTTCTAAGGCTGGGAGGTTCATGGAATGTCTACACATAGTTGGTGACATTCTTACCAAGATAAGTGCCAATTGTGTGACAAATTTACATGCTGCATTGTTATTTACGTGTTTATTTTTATGGGTATTTCCTGTATATGATGCATGTATGAGTATACTATTATTTTAGTATGGATTCATTCATTTACAGATATATTTGTATGTTTATGTTATATATATAGGGCTTCCGCAAGATTTCTGCGTGTATATATTTTTAATTGCATGTAGTTAGAAAATTTTATGTGACATAGCTCAGAATAGTAAGTTGGGTATGTTACAATATGGTTTCAGAGCTAAGTAATGTGTTTGAGTAGTGGCATGGCCCGACCTTTTGGTGGCTGGGGATGTTACAAATTGGTATCAGAGCTTCATTTTTCAACACTGAGCCTAGATGGGCCGAGAAAGTTGAGTTGAAGCAAAATGTCACAAAGGATTTATTTCGAAGTGGCCAAAATTCAGTTTGTAGAACATCCATGGTAAAAAGTAACAACAACTAGGTGGAAATGGGGAAAATCCCCAATTTTTGTGGTTGAATTCATGAGAAAATGGAGAAATTCAGCCAAGTGATGAGATATTACCGATTTAATATATGTTCTAGAAAATTTGGACATGGAATTGGTCGAATTTTAAGTTACAGTGAACCCATGACAGTTGGAGCGAGTTTTATAATTAAAATTCCCAATTCGTGAATTGAGTTTGGGAAAAATTTGTTCCAGAAATGTCAACCCACAACGATTTGTTGTTACATAGGTTGAGTTGGTGTTATTAGGGTGAAATTGAATGGATTTCATAGTTTCAGAATGTCTATGGTGAATTGGAAAAAAGCCCCAATTTTTGTAGTGGAATTCACGAGGAATTGATGCGCATAAAGGTGAATGTGTGCAGTTGGGCACACCAAAAATTCATGTGGCGCAGTGAAAATCTCAGGATAGGTAAAATTCAACACTGCGTGACAAGGTATTAGCATGCAGGTGCGCGCGATAAAATTTTAGTACCGCGCGAAAAAATACAGTGTCCAGGGACGCGTGGAAAATTTTGGCACCTCATGGAAAAATATTAGTGTGCTAGTGCGCGAACTAAATTTAGTATTGCGTGGAGTGCACACACATAAGAAGGTGTGTGCGGTGTATAGACACATAATAATGGTGTGCAGGGTGTATGCAGTATTGACAGAACATAGAAGAGTTTGGTTGGCGCATGCGCAATATGGGTATATGTTGTCACGTGACAATTTAGTATGATGCACACAGAGTATTGTTGTGTGGTGGAGGCATACTAAACTTGGCGTGGTGTAGTGTGTAGAGTGAATTTCACGTGGAATACAACGTGCGATACAAGAACCAAAACTACGCACGGTACATATTGGTACGTGACACAAAAGTGCGCACAAGTTATTGGTTTTACACGGTGGTTTTAAAGTGATACACAGTGGTTTTAAACTGCGCGAAGCATGAATTACCTTGTGATGTTGCAGAAAATGGAAAATATGGGTGCACAGATTGAAATTTGTGCACGTGAAGTTGTTTGAAGGGTGAAGAACAACAGAAAACCAACGAATTTCCGTGACGTTTTATATCGTTTGAACGTCAACTTTTTGCAGCATGTTTTTGAGGGCCTTAAGAGCATTTTTAGAAACTCAAAAACCACGAGAACAAGGCACAGTTTGTCTCTGCAGATCAAATAAAAGAGCTTGGATAGATCTTTCTAATGGTGTAAACTATTTGTCAAATGGAACTTTATGGGAAAGATACAGCAGAAATAGTGAAGGGTAAATTATAAGACCCAACTAGCTCCATGGAGCCATAACTTTCTACTCAAGACTCGAAATTGAGCATGTGAGAAAGAGTCGGAAAGGTCTTGGATAGTGGAATATAATTATCCACCCAAAAAATTGATAAAGGCATTCAAATTTCTAGGAAATTAGAAGAAGGAATTGTGATATATATTAGTGAACCAGAATGGTTCATATTTTCATGAAATTGTTAAAACAGTTAGCCTCACAAGGTTTTGTTGGATGCACATTTTGCAGAGTTAACAACAACTAGATCAAGATCGGCTTATAGTCCATAGTAATGGAAGAGGCACAAGGGAATTACATCCATGAAGATGAATTCAGAGGGATGGATGTGCATTTGATCATTGAAGGAACAAACTCTAATGGACATGGAGAAGAAAGGAATGGAAACATGAATATGGAAGAGACCATTAAAAATTTGCAGAAGGATGTCCAAATCCATAACACTGATAATGAAAGGCTTATGAGAGCCAAGGAACAACAATATTACTTCAAAATGAATTTATTATAGAGCTTTAATAAAATAGAAAAGAAATTGGATAAGGAGAGTGGCTCGAGCAAATCGGTAAGTCACAAGTCTCATGATGAGAAAAGAAAATCAAGAAGTGTTAGAAGACATCACCATCACTCTCCAAGGAATTCCAGTAAGAGGAAAAACAACAACTCAATTCCATCCCCTATCAGAAAGAATAATAGTTATGTGGTGGATGAACTACAAGGATAAATGAACAAAATCAAACCTTCTACTTTTGATGGTGAGCACAAGAAGGATGAAGATGCAGAGACATGGTTGTTGGGCATGAGAAATTATTTTCAATTGCATAATTATTCTTCTCATGCAGAGGGCAGAATTTCCATCTATCAACTCAAGGGAAAGGCATCCATGTGGTGGGATCATCTTGTGCAGGTGCAATACGTTAAAGAGAAAGGTGTTACTTGGAGGGAATTCAAGAGGTATTTTGAGAAGAAATACTTGACTAAGAGATAGTATGACAAGAAAATGAAAGAGTTCTTTGAACTCAAGATTGGGAGTATGACCATTGATGAATATGAGGGAAGGTTTTTAGAACTGCTGAAGTATGTCTCTTTCATCAAGAATGAGACAATGAAGATTCAAAGGTATTTGAGTGGATTGCCATCATTTATCAGTGAAAAAATATAGTATAATGATCCCAAGACATTGGAGGAGACCATAAGGCGAGCTAAATACCTATATGATCAACACAAATCAAGGCCAACATTCCAAAAAGCTTGGGAAGACAAAAAGAAATTCAAGGTGGATCAGAGGAAGAAGGGATATAAGACACCATTCTTCAGAAACAATCCTCAGAGACAACAAACTTCTAAAGAACCTAGAACGATTGACACAGGGAGTGAAAGGCCAAGGAAACCACCTATTCAATGTTGGGGTTGTAAAGGGGATCACATGTTCAGAGATTGTCCTCACAGAGATGAAAAAGGAAGGACTGTTCATAATGTACAACAAGCTAAAATAGTGGAGGACATAGGCAGAAAGGTACCTAGGATCTATGCATCCCTAGAAAACAAGCAAGCAGAGTATCAGTCACATATGATTGAAGTGGAAGGTATGATCAACAACCAAACCATTGCTATTTTAATTGATTCAGGAGCTAGTCATAGTTATATAGATCCTAAGATGGTGGAAATTTTTCATTTGCCAAGAAGAAAGCATGGTAAATCTTGGTTGGTCCAGCTGGCTACAGGAACCAAAAGAAAATTTAATGAGATGGTTAAGTCATGTCTTATGGACATGAATGGAATGAACACCCGAGAAGATTTGAACATCTTGCCTTTAGGTTCCTATGACTGTCTAATTGGGATGGATTGGTTGGAACAACATCATGCTCTCCTAGACTATCATAAAAAATCATTTTCTTTCTTGGATGAGGAAGGGAAACTAAGGAAAGTGAAGGGAATTCCCAAGGAAGTAACCATCAGAGAGATTTCAGCAGTACAACTGAAGAAATGTTACAGAAAAGGGTGTCAAATATTTGCAGCTCATATGGAGGAGACACCTAAAGATAAGGTGCCAAATGTGGAAGATTATGAAGTCCTGGAAGATTTTGAAGATGTTTTCAAGGAGGTACCAGGACTACCCCCAAGGAGGGACATTGATTTCTCTATAAATCTAATGCCTGGAGCAGCTCCAGTGTCAAGGACCCCTTACAGAATGAGTACACTAGAGTTGAAGGAGTTGCAAATGAAACTTGAAGAGCTTCTGAAGAAGGGGTATATACATCCAAGTGTGTCACCTTGGGGTGATCCAGTCTTGTTTGTGAAGAAGAAAGATGGGAAATTAAGATTGTGCATTGATTTCAGATAGTTGAATAAAGTGACTATGAAGAAGAAGTATCCTCTACCAAGGATCGATGATCTCTTTGATCAATTGAAGAATGAAAAGATATTTTCAAAGATAGATCTTAGGTCACGATACCATCAGGTAAGGATTAAAGAATAAGATATCAGCAAGACTACCTTTAGGACAAGGTATGGTCATCATGAGTTCACAGTGGTGCCAATTGGGTTGTCAAATGCACCAACTGTCCTCATGTTCTTAATGAATGGTGTTTTCCGAGAATATTTAGACAAGTTTGTCATTGTCTTTTTGGATGACATTCTTGTATATTCTAAGTCAAAATAAGAGCATGAGCATCATTTGAGGATGGTGTTGCAAGTATTAAGGGAGCATCAGTTGTATGCCAAATTGAACAAGTGCTCATTTTATCAAAAGAAAATTCACTATTTGGGTCATATCATTTCAAAATATGGGATAGCAGGGGATCCTGAGAAGATAGAAGCCATTAGAGAATGGGTAGTGACAAAGAATGTGATAGATGTTAGATCATTCATGGGTCTTGCAAGCTACTACAAAAGATTTATTGAAGGATTCTCAAATATAGCTCACCCAGTCACTTCCTTGCAAAGAAAATGTGTGAAGTTTTAGTGGACATTGGATTGTGAGAAGAGTTTCCAACACTTAAAACAATTATTAACAAGTGCTCCAATACTAAGGATTGCAGACCCAAATGAGGACTTCATTGTATGCATAGATGCATCTAAAGAAGGAATTGGTGGAGTCCTCAGTAAAAATGGGGTTTTCATATGTTATGAATCAAGGAAGTTGAAGGAGCATGAAACAAACTATGCCACTCATGATTTGGAGTTGGCAGCCATAGTGCATACCTTGAGGAAATGGAGACACTACCTCATGGGGAAAAGGTTTGAGATGAGGATAGACCACAATGGCATGAAATATTTGTTTGATCAACCAACTCTAAATTCTAGGCAAAGCAGATGGTTAGAATTTCTAAGTGAATATGACTTTGATATACAACATATCATGGGGAAACAAAACAAAGTGGTTGAGGCACTCAACAAAAGAGTGCATGAAATGCATGCTACATCCATTAGAATGTATCAATCATATTTGAAACACGGAATTATAGAGACTGCCAAATCATATTTACAATACAAGAATTTAGTGGAAAAACTACAGTAAGGTAATTTGCAATAGAAAATTGGAGAATACAGGCTAGATAAGGATGAAATTCTCATGTACAGGGGCATAATTTATGTACCAAATTCCTAGGAGTTGAAAAATATGATATTGAGAGAAATGCATAATGTGCCTTATGCTAGGCACCCAGGATATCAGAAAACTATTGCAGTTGTCAAGAGACAATATTACTGGCCAGGCATGAAGAAAGAGGTTGTTGATTTTATTGCCAGATGTTTGGAATGTCAAAAAGTAAAGCCTAAGCATAGACACCCATCTGGTTTGCTACAACCATTACCCATTCTTGAGTGGAAATGGGAAGTTGTAACCATGGATTTCATTACCAAATTGCCCAGAACAAAAAAGAAACATGATTCTATCATGGTAGTGGTGGATAAGCTTACTAAAGTTGCCCATTTGATTCCAATTAAGCTCACTCACAAGGCAACGAACATTGTTGATGTTTATATGAGGGAAATTGCTAGATTACATGGTATACCCAAGAAAATTGTGTTTGACAGAGATCCAAAATTTACCTCAAAATTTTGGAAGGGATTATTTAATGGATTTGGAACAAATTTGAATTTTAGTACAACTTATCATCCAAAAATAGATGGACAAACAGAGAGGGTGAATCATGTGATTGAGGATATGTTGAGGATGTATGTGATGGATAAACCATCAAAATGGGAAGACTACCAACACTTGGTAGAGTTTGCTTATAAAAATGGGTACCAAGCATCTCTAAAGATGAGCCCATTTGAGGTACTTTATGGCAGAAAGTGCAACACACCAGTAAGATAGGATAACCCAACAGATAGAGCAGTGGTTGGGCTAGATTTTCTCAGGGAAATGAAAGAGAAAATGTTGAAAATAAAACAAAATTTAAAGACTACCCAAGACAGGAAGAAAATCTATGATAATAAGGGCAGAACTCACAAGGAATTTAAAGTGGGTGACCATGTATTCTTGAAAGTGAAAGCCAACAGAAGTTCCCTGAAGTTGGGAAATTGTTCAAGGTTGGAAGCTCACTATTGTGGGCCATTTGAAATCCTAGAGAGGATTGGTCCAGTAGCTTATATGATTGCATTTCCTGCATCTATGTATGTTCATAATGTATTCCATGTATCATTGCTAAAGAAATATATACTTGATACTAATCATGTTATTGATTGGAATGTGATTCAGGTGGAGCAGGAAGGTGCTTTTCAAGTGCATCCAGTGTGCATTCTATATTGGAAAATCAAACAGCTCCAAAATCGATCCATAGGAATTTTAAAGGTCCAATGGACCTAGTATGGTCCTGAGGATGCTACTTGGGAACATGAGGATGCAGTGCAGGCAGAATACCCACATCGTTTTTAGGATTTTTGAAATTTAGTTGCACATGGGTACATGATGCACTGAGGACAATTCATAAATAAGGGGAGGGGATTGTAATACACCTAAGGCCGAACCCAATTGTAAATGTAAATACAAATGTACTTAAGTTGCTGAGTTGTTTTGATAACATTTTTGTATGCACATTTCATGGCATAGTGCACGCATGTACTGCGCCGTAAAATGAGGATGTGTGCACATTTCAGGACACCGCACGCAGCATCTTAAGTGCGTGTGATGTTGAGGCCAGGGAACCTTTGTGTATATGTTTTGTTTTATAGGCTAGTGAGCTAGTTATTATAAGCTAGGATGATTATGTTTTGATTAGGCTAGAGAGCCTAGATGTTAAAGGCCAATGCGCTTGTTTTTGTACATGTCTCATATTTAATATAAAATACATCGTTTCACGCAGGCCGACCACAATAAAAGAGATGGGGGACTAAACTCCATTAGTTAGGGAAAGGGAGGGGATAAATTCAGGAAAGGGGATAAGCTAGGGACTTGAGCCAAAAAGGAATATTATATTAATATTTCTTAAATCATAAATCATGGATAATTATTTTATCCTAAGTTCTAAAGTTGGGGACAAGTGGGCCAAAGTAGCTCCCAACATGACAAGTGTCAAGTTGGGGACATGCATACATATTGTTGGGACTTAGTTATATTTCACTCCCCCCCATCATTCTTACCATCATCTTTCCCATCATTCCTTCCATCATTCAACCATGACTCCATGACCATTTTTCACTCACGTATTCAGTTATCCTCAGACATTCATTTCATGGTATCTGATATTGTATCCATAGCCATTTTGTGTTGGTGTAGCTAGTTATCTGGGGAGAGGGACTGAAGAAGCAGGTTGTCAAGCCCATGGGATATTGAAGAGGCAGGTTGTCAGGCCTGTGATCAATTCTCTTGGTGAGAGAATTGTTGGGAATTGACTTCCTGAAGGTGCTGAACTACAGTTACAGGGCTCTGAGACTTCTTGTCCGGCCTATTGTTGAAGCCCTAGAAGGGAAGTGGGGAAACCGAGGGATTGTTGAGCAGAGAAGGGGCACACTTCCTTGGTTGGTACATGCATGTGGGGAATGAGATATTGTAGGTTGTTAGTTTGAGTAGGCACCTGTGATGGAGTCTTTCTTGTTTTCCATGAGTCATTAGCCTGGTTAGGAACCCTTACCTAGGTGGAGTTTACTCCCAGCTCAGGGGTGACTCACTATTGAGAGTGATGAACAGTCTGGTCTAAGGCTAGGAGGTTCGTGGAAGGTTTTCACGTAGTTGGTGATATTCTTACCAAGATAAGTGCCAATTGTGTGACAAATTTACATGATGCATTGTTATTTACGTGTTTATTTTTATGGGTATTTCCTGTATATGATGCATGCATGAGTTTACTATTATTTTAGTATGGATTCATTCATTTACAAATATATTTTTATGTTTACATTATATATATAGGGCTTCCACAAGAGTTTTGCATGTATATATTTTTAATTGCATGCAGTTAGAAAATTTTATGTGACATAGCTCAGAATAGTAAGATGGGTATGTTACAATATGGTTTCAGAGATATGGGTATGTTACAATATGTTACAATATGGGTATGTTACAATATGGTCTAAGTCGTGGCATGGCCCAACCTGTTGGTGGATGGGGATGTTACAATTGAACCAGGTGGATATTTGTGGCCACCCACCTATTCCAACTGGCTCCTCTTGAAATTCTTTAGCTCATCACGTTCTTCTGTAATTCTTTGTAATTGTGGATTCTACACTTCCAAGGATTTTGGAATCCATACACAACTTTTAGTTGGATATTGGTGTCCTCCCACCTAATCCAATTGGATTAGTTTGGAATTTTTCATGTCAGTACATCTTTCTGTACTTCTAGGTCATTTTGGAGGCATAAATAATGCTTTTTGTCTTGCCACATTCAAATTGCAGATAGAGTCATATTTTTATGGATTAATGTGTAGTTCTCAAAAATACCTCCCCAACGAGCTATCACATGCCTAAAATGAAGTTTGTATGCAAAATTTACGACCCTGGGAAGTTGAGGTACCAACTTACCCATCGGGGCCCACATAACGTTTGGCGTTTCATCTCCTAGGGTTAGGTTTTTGGATGTCTAGGGTTTTGGAATTCATCAGTAAAGTTAAAAAGTCCTCCTGTGCCTCATTGTAATCATTATTCTCAGACGGATGCACATAGCATCCACATCTCTTATAAGAGATAGCTACCACCATTCAAGCAAGTTGTTTTCAGTTTTGCAGTTTTACAGTTTTAGCCTAATTTATTTATTAAATAGTAATTATTGTTCACTGGATATCTATTTTTGTTCTTCGTATCTATGTGTTGTTGTATTTAGTATCTTCTTCATTTCATTTATCTCATAAGTCTGTATTAGTTGTACGAGAGCGGTCTGCTCTTCATTTAATTTTCTTCATGCATGTCCTTGACAATATCTGGGTACAAGAAGTTGGGACTCGAACCAGTCGAGCCTTTGCAAGATCGATCATGCCAAGCCTGAAAACAACCCATGGGGGGTGAAAATAAATATGATGGAGAAGTATATCCTTTTAAAATGTTGCTCGAGGAATCCCTTGCAAGAAAAATGAATGAAATGATGGACAAATTTGCACAGATACTTCGGCGACTTCCCACATGAGACGTATCTTCATCAAGCGGCCCTGCAACCCCCTTCAAGGTACAGGTAAATTTTGATATTCAATTATTTGAAGGAATGATAAATGCAGATGTTGTAGAAAAATGGTTGAATCTACTTGAAGGGTATTTTTTGGTCCACAATTTTTCGATAGGGAAAATATCAATTTTTCACTCCTCAAGGTCGTCCTCCATGTTAAGAACTGGTGAGATAGTTACACTAAGCAAAGGGCCATAGAGGAATCTGCAATATTTATGGTCTCCACCACATGGTATTCCTTCATGGATTTCATTAAATAATAATACTACCCTATGGAAGCTACAAGGACCAGTACACAAGATGGACCACCCTGCTTCAGGAAAGAGACCAAACAATACTAGATTTCACCAATATTTTCCATACCATGCACACAAAATTGGGTATCAAAGACTCTGAAAGACATTTGTTGCTCAAATAACATGATTGTATGCATATATACATTAAAACAAAAATGGATTTTTTATACATCACATCATTGGGTACGGCTTATATATATGTTGTCAAGATCTAGCAGAAATTTAAGCAAAAGAGGCAAGATTTTGGATCTGCAAACTCCTCACAGCCAGAGTAGGGAAAAGGCTAAACCAACCTTAAAAACAAGGGAAATATCAAATATGGCCACTCTCAAGACAACCATTCCAAGACACAACACAAGAAGGGTAATGACAAGTCTAAGAAGGACACGGGAAAATGGTGTGAATACTATAAAATTCCTTGGCACAACACTGAAGAATGTCACTCCAAGAAGTCACTAGTGGTTGAGCTGAAAGATTCTGAGTGAAAGGAATATTATGACTCTGAATAAAATCCATAAGGAGGGAAGCAGATTATCGATGCCAAATCCATAACCATTGTATCTATCACCAAAGTCTAGCTAAGTGAACCAGAGGAAATAGAGGGAGGGGAATGCCTCTTTCACTCACAAATGCGGGTAAAGGGGGATCCACTTCATTTCATTTTCGATAGCAGAAATCAAAAGAACCTGATCTCATTATAGGTATTCAATCAGTTAGACCTGTCGATGAAACTGCACTCATAGCCCTACACCATTGGTTGGCTTCACCAAGGAAGAGATCTTTGCATCATCCAACAGTGTTGTCTTCCCTACGACATCAAGCCCTTCAAATATGAAGTATTGTGTGATATTTCTCCCCTTGAAGTTTGTGATGTTCTTTTAGGACAACCATATTTGTGGAAGAGACATGTTGGGTATGAGTCTAGATCCTATAGTGTTATTATTACTTTGGGTGGACAATTGTACAGGATACCATAGGTAGCACCCCCTACCACTATTTATTTAATCTCTACTAAGCAAGGTAGTAAGGTCATTTCATAGACCACGAAGTTTGTATTCTTTATTATCCGTTCTCACAGTAATAAGAAGGTCACCACCACATCCTTGGCCTCTACATAGAGCCTCTCTTTGCAGTAGAAGCAAGTGGACAGGTTCTTGGAAGAGTACAGAGACATATTCTCCTCACCCACTGGGGTACCGATGCACTTCCAAGTCAATCATCCAATTGATCTAACCCTCGGTGCACCTATTCCTAATGTACCATTCTATCATTGCTCGTTGATGGAAAATCATGAAATCAAGTGTCATATAAAAGAGATGCTTCAAAAGGGGAACATCAGACCCAATGCCTCCCCTTGCAGAAGCCCAATTGTACTAGTGCAGAAGAAAGATGGGACCTGGTGGCTCTGCATTGATTACAGAGCATTAAACAAAATCACAGTCAGGAATCGGTACCCAATTCCCTCAATTAATGACCTTCTTGACCAAATCAAGGGGGAAACGTTCTTCATCAATATTGACCTAAAATTTGGCTACCACTAGGTTCCCATCAAATCAACTGATGTATGGAAGACAACTTTCAAATATAAATAAGGTCTCTTCGAATGGCTGGTCATGCCCTTTGGCTTAACAAGTGCACCAACCAATTTCATGAGGTTGATGGATGATGTATTGAGACCCTTCACCAATGATTTTGTGGTTGTCTATCTGGATGAAATCCTCATCTTCAATAGAACTTGGGAGGATAACATGCATCATATTCAACAAGTTTTGAGCACTCTATGACAACACAAGCTATATGCCAACTTGGAAAAATTCTCGTTTGGCATGAACAGGGTCCAATACTTGGGATACATTATTTATGAGAATGGGGTACATGTGGATCCATCTAATATCCAAGTCATTCGTGACTGGATAGCCCCAACCACACTAACCAATCTTCGGAGCTTCTTGGGACTTTACAACTTCTATCGACAGTTCGTGTTGGGATTCTACCATATTGCATGGGCCCTCAACCAAGTGACCAAGGGTGGTGGCAGGGAAACATTTGCGTGGGGGAAGGCACAACAAAGGGAATTTGATGATCTAAAGGATCGCTTGTGATTAGCTCTAGTAATATCCTTACATGATCTACAACAACCATTCAATATTTAGACTGATGCATCTCACTATGTTGTAGGTGCAGTTCTCACTCAAGATGATCATCCGGTGGCATACCATAGTGAGACACTCTCAGATAATCTCCAAAAATACCCCACATATGACAAGGAAATGTATTCCATTGTACAATACTATCGTCAATGGAAACATTACATTCTGGGAAAGGAGAAAATAATCCACACTCATCATAAGCCTCTATAGTTCATACAGACATAGGGGAATTTGCAAAACGACCGCCATCAGAAGTGGTCCACCTACCTATAACAGTTCCATCTCAACATTAATTATAAGATAGGGAGAAAAAATCATGTCATTGATTGCCTCAGTTGACCTCTCGTGGCTTCACTCACCACCATGCTTCATTACTGTGGGCACAAGGCATCTGAGTGGCCCCAACTTTATCAGCAAGATTGGTACTTCGCCACCACCTATCGTCTCTTGGATACAGGCACAAATGTCACTGATTTTCACATTCAGGACAAAATATTATTCCATATGGGCCATTTCTGTGTTCCTACAAGAAAGCATGCAAAACTGATTTTGGAGGCTCACTACAGTCGGATGGTAGGACATTTTGGCATGGAGAAATTTGTGGTCGTTCTAGAGAAACATTTTTATTTGTCAAAAATTTGACAGGACGTCATCAAGTATATCAAATATTTCATTGCCTATGCCATTTCCAATCATATGGCCAAGAATCAAGGCTTATACACCCCTCTTCCTACTCCTGAGAGACCTTGGGAATCCATCTCGATAGATTACATGTCTGGCCTTCCATCGACCAAGAAATGAAATGATTGTGTATTTGCGGTGATTAATCGGTTTTTGAAGATGGCCATTTTCACATCCTGCAAGAAGATAATCACAACGATAGATACTTCCAATATATTCTTCGAATGAGTGTGGGTCCATTTTGGGATACCACATACCATCACCTCCGATTGGGAAAAAACATTCCTCAACACATTTTTGTTGAGTCTTAGGTCACTGTTGGACACCAAGTTCACTAAATCCACTACCTTCCACCCTCAAACCGATGGTCAAACAAATGACATCAATCAGATGATTGTGCACATCCTACGCATGTATAACTCTAAGCATCTATTTACATGGGATGAGATTCTTCCTTATGTTTAGCACAACTACAATTGGCTCTCCATAGCTCCACCGGCCATATCCCCTTTCAGGTGAGCCTAGGATTCCAACCCTTGGGTCCCATTAATGTTGCATTACCTCTTGCAACAACATAGACAAATTCTTCCCATGTTTAGTTTGAGGCCGAAAAAGCCACCATATTCATTGAGTGTTTTCAAAACATCCTCCAATAGGTCCATGAGGTTTTGTAGAAAGTCAATGCTAAGTACAAGCAGTGCCATGATCAACATCGGGTACCACAAAAGTTTTAGGTGGGAGACAAGGGTTGGTTACATTTGTAGAAATAACACTTTACAAGGACCCATCAGAAGCTTTGTCTACTTTTCTATGGGACTTACACTATCACCAAGGTTGTGGGTGACTATGCTTTTGAACTCAACACTCTGCCCTTCCTTGGATTTCACCCAGTGTTCAATGTGGACCTCCTCCGGACATATTTTCCACCATTATTGGACACCTTATATATCACATAACAGTTGACACAAACATAGCTCAACCTTGACTTCATGGAACAAGCATCCAATGATAATATATTGGAAACACGTGTCAAGGGCACTCGCCAATAGAGGATCCATATTTATCGAGTTGTCAAGGTAGGGCAACTCCTAAACCAAGGAAAGTGGCACACCCAGAGCCAAATTCAATAGAAATTTCCTCACCTTATGGGGTCACTCAATCCAATGGATACCACTTCTTCCTAAGGGGGAGGACTGATCCAGGTGGATATTGGTGGCCACCCACTTATTCCAACTAGCTCCTCTTGAAAAATTTTAGTTCAAAACTTTCTTCTATGATTCTTTGTAATTGCAGGTTCTACACTTTTGGGGATATATGAAGCCCTACACAACTTCTAGGTGGATATTGGTGACCACCCACCTAATCCAACTGACTTATTTTGGAATTTTTCATGTCAGTACATCTTTTTGTACTTCTAGGGCCGTTTTGGGGCCCTAAACAATTTGTTTTTGTCTTGCCACAATCAAAATATAGACGGAGTCAAAGTTTGATGACACAATGTGTATTTATCTAAAAAAACCTTTCCAACAGGTTATCACGTGCCTAAAACAGAGGTTGTATGCAAAATTTATGACCCCAGGAAGTTGAGGTACCAACTTACCCATCACGACCCACATAACTTTTGGTGTTTCATCTCCTAGGGTTAGGTTTTTGGATGTCTATGGTTTTTAAAATTCATGAGTAATGTTAAAAATGCCTCTCTTTTCAAACGGATGTGCATAGTAGCCACATCTCTTCTTAGAGATAGCTACCACCATTCGAGCAAGTTGTTTTTAGTTCTGCAGTTTTACAGTTTCAACCTATTTTATTTATTCAATAGAAGTTATTGTTCACTGGATATTTGTTGTTGTTCTCTATATATTTGTGGTATTGTATTCATTCTATTATTCATTTCATTACACTCATAAATACAGATCAATCATATAAAGAAAAAAGTGGTGGGAGAAAACAATATATCCATGATGGATGGTTTTTCAGGATATAACCAAGTTGCAATGCATTTAGATGATAGAGAAAAGACAACATTCACCACAACATGGGGAACTTTCATGTATCAAAAAATTCTTTTTAGTATGATAAATACAAGAGAAACCTTTTAGATAGATATGGGCATTGCATTTGTGCATGAGAGAGACAAATTCATTGTTATATACCTTGATGATATGACCATTTTCTCTAAGACAGATGAAGATCAAATCAAGTTTTTAGGACAAAAATTTGTGAAGTGTAGGAAGTTTGGGATATCATTGAACTCAAAAAAATATTTATTTGCTATGGAACAAGGGAAACTTCTTGGGCATATAGTATCCAAGGAAGGAGTGAAGATATATATGGAAAGGGTGGAGGAAATCAAACAATTTGTCCATCCTAGGAAAAATAAATAAGTACAATATTTCCTAGGGAAAATATGCTTTTGGAGAAGGTTTGTCCCCAATTTTTTTGAAATGGTGAAGCAAATCACTAACATGTTAAAGAAGGACCATGAATTCAAGTGGAAAACTGAATCTAAAGAATATTCTCATTACATCAAGATGGCCTTTGGAGAATCTTTAGTTCTTATCAGGCCACATTATGATAAATAGTTCCTCATTTTGTCTTTTTCATCGGTACAGACTATAAATATTGTGTTACTTTATAAGAATGAAAAAAATAATGAGAAACCTATAGCCTTTTTCAACAAATCCTTGAGGGATGCAGAGTTGAAATATAGTAGCATGGAAAAACAAGCTTATGCATTGGTCAAAGCATTACAATATTTTAGATATTATGTACTTCACTCTAAGATATTGGCTTATGTACCCACTAGTACTATAAAGGAAATTTTCACATAGCTTGATAGTGACGTAAGAAGGGGTAAATGGATTTCCAAGATCCAGAAGTATGATGTGGAGATCAAGTGAACAAAACTTGTAAAAGAAAAAGGACTAGCCAAACTGTTCATTGGGTCTAACTGCAAAATTTTAGACTTGAATGAACTATCAACAAATATCATAATAGAAAAGTTTGAAGGGAATGAAACACAAGAACCATCCTTAGAGGTAAATTCTAAATTCTCTCAATCTGATTGGTATAAAGAAATCATCTCTTACTTGCAAAATTTTAGCTGCTCACCAACATGGGATAAAGCCAAGGCTAGGTCTGTTAAACTTAAAGCTGTGAAGTATTTCATTCTGGTGGAAAATATATTTTGGAAGGAACTAGGGGGAATCCTATTAAATTTCCCCACTGAAGAAGAAAATGACGACATTTTCATTGATTTTCATAGGGGTATATGTGGAGGTCACCATGCTTGGAGAGCTATTGCATACAAAATTCTTGGAGATGGTTATTACTGGACCTCATTTTTTTATGTAAATTGAATGGTTAGAGCATGTGTAGAATGTCAAATGTTTGCATGAAAGAAAAATTTGTTTCCCGTCCCACTGAGACCAATCAAAGTTGAGACATATTTTTAGCAGCAGGGATTAGACTTCATTACTGAGATTAATCCAAATTCCATTGGACGACATAAATGGATTTTGACAACCACAATGTTTTTGACAAAATGGGTAGAGGCCATGCATACCAAGGAAATCATTGATACAGTCATCATAACGTTCCTAAAGGGAAATATTTTGGCCATATTTGGATGCCTAAGAAATATCATCACTGATAATGCTCGGGAATTCAAATATACCAAATTGGTTAGTTTTTTCCAGGACTATAGGATAGAGAAGGGACACTCTACTGCTTACTATCCACAATACAATGGTTTGGATGAATATTCCAATAAGAACCTCATCAGTATTATCAACAAAGTGTTGTCCCAAAACAAGGAGGCATGGGATTCTCACCTGAAATATGTTATCTGGATAAAACAAAGTCAACATTAATAGGACCATTGGAACTTCCCCTTTCCAATTGGTATATGGGTTGGAAACCATTTTCCCCATTCAAATTAGTCTTCCTATGATGAAACTACTACAAAATGAAGAGGAACAATCATATGACATGCAAAGAAGAATTAAACAGTTGAATAAATCCAAAAAGTGAGAGAGAAAGTTCAGATAAATTCCCAAGATCACCAAGAAAGAATAAAATAAATTCTTGATAAAAGGAGCAAGGAAAGGAATTTCATGATAGGGGATTTGGTCCTGAAATGGGATGCCAGAAGGGAAGCTAAAGGGAAGCATGGAAAATTTGACAATCTTTGGCTTGGACCCTTCCAAGTTGTTCTAGTCCAAGATAAAAAAACTGATGAGTTAGCCATTTTTTATTGAGATTTATTTGGGGCTCCTATGAATGGGAGGTTACTCAAGCATTTCTTGTAGTATTGATCACTGTAGAATTTTCTCACCATGTACATAAATAATTCCTTTTCATTTATTTCCATGAATTTTTAACTTTACTTCATTCACCATTTATTACTTCAACAAATAGGTAGGGTTATAACATTATAAGTTGTTGAGAATTTTTGAGTCCTATATTAGATCAATTTTAAGGTATGAGGGAAATGTACTTTTGAGGTAGACTCCATAACCCAACAAATGAAGGCTCTTGGTTTATAGCTCTCAATGGACCATAGGGGTATGTTGTCCCCACTGGAGCTGAATTTTAGTAACATTTTTGTTCCTACCATGAGTTTGAAGGATTCATCGAGGTTATATGGCCAAGATTAATAAAGTTAGTAGCATAAGGGAGAGATTCAAGAACCTTTGATTTAAAATTTCTAATTTATCTCAAGGAAGATTGAATAAAGCATCAAATAATCTAGTCCTTTTGCACCTTAGGAAAGTTTGAAGACCTCGAGTTCTTATCAGAGATCCAAAAGGGGCTTATCATGCCAAAAATGGGCCTAATTATTTTATCCAAGGGGATTACCATGATACCGTTGCATAGGATCTAGGTGCCAACATTATTGCGAACCCTGATAGATTGACGACTCTCATGTGTCATTAGACTTCCTCTTGCAACTTCATATCAATGATCAAGATGCTAGCTCACATTCCTCTCATCAGATTCCCTCTCGGGCCCCAAATATCGATCACTCCAATGGGCACCTACAATAGATGGTACATATTTGATCTTCGATCATAGAGTCTCCCGGTCAGGTGTCACATCAGCCAGCCAGTGGAACATTGTGAGGGCCAACTAGTGGCGGCCACATGGACATGTGGAACCCGCTAGATACATAGGTCAACATGTAAAAAGTGGGAGACAAGTTTCATTCCTACTTACCACTTCAACACCACTATGGGAAAATGAAGATCCACCATGTGTCTAGGATGGCGTCAATGTAATATAGTTTCCTTATCCAATTTTGATTTCGACCATGACTCTTAGATTATCTCTAGTTTCTCCTATCAATGATTTAAATGCAAGATCAAAGTCCCATTGTCAAAGTCCCTCTCAAGACATATATCTTGATCACTTTGACTGGGAACCTCCAATCAATGGTCTAGATCTCATCTAGTGGCCACATCACCATGTTATAAAATCATTGTCATGGATAACCAGAGGCTGCCACATGGACATGTGGAACCTTTCATATATACAGGTCATCATATCAAAAATGGGTGACACATGACATACCTTCCTACCACATCAACACCAATAAGGAAAAATTAAAAGGCACCATGTATCTAGGACGATGTTGACACAAGTATCCCTTGTCTGAGTCTCCCTCATCTGAGTCTCCCTCATTGAAAACCCATCGTTAGATTCCTATTGGGACCTAATTCTTAATCACTCTAATGGGTGCATCTCTAATCGATAATCCAGATCTCATCATGCCATAAATACTATGCCCTTTGATCAATGGTATATATTTGGTGTGGGGGAATGAGATCAACAACCCAAAATATATCATGGCTTCCCCCTGCACAAGTAAATATAAATGGACATGTGTCGTGAGTGACATCGATAAGAATTCAATTCTAGAGGGTCACACGTTAGGCCAATCTAAAGTTGACACGTGGAAGTGAAAACCCATCAAAGGCACCCAAAAACATGTCAAATACAGGTGACATATGTCAAGCATATTGGCAACATCAAAATCATCATGGGACAATAAAATGTGAATACCTATCTAGGCTGGTGTCAACACAGTATATTTTCCTTAGCCAAAATTGTTTTTCGACCACAACCAAATTGGGGACTCCTAGTTAATTTCCACTTCCATATCAACGGTCATTGGAGTTCCCTCGTCAGAGTTCCTTTTGGGACCTAGCTCTTGATCAATCCGACCAGTACCTCTGATATATGGTCCAGATAAGAAATTTGATCTCCATATCAATGGTCGTCAGCGTCCCCGCATTAGAGTCTCCCTCATGAAATAACTCTTGATCACTTCGATGGGACACATCCAATAAACAATGTAGATTTGATATTTGATATCGCAACCTCTCGGCGAAGTGTCATGTCATCCTGATAGCAGAGAACTGTCAGGGCCAACCAACGAATGCCATGTGGACATATGGAACCCACCAGGTACACAGGTCAACACACAAAAAATGGGAGATACATGTCATTCTTTCCTACCACATCATTGCCATAGTGCACCAATGAAAGGTTCCATGTTTCTAGGAAGATGCCAACATGACGTTATCCAAACATTTAACAAATTTCTCTCTCGGTTGAAACAGATCAAGGACTCTTGGCCATTCTAAATCCCACTTCGATGGCTCAATGGCTCCCCCTTCCTTTTAGTTTCATATCGATGGATCAACAACTCCTAGTTTCCTTGAATTTCCTCTCATCGGATTCCCCCTTGTAAGAGTCATCTTTTGAGACCTAACATAACACCTCCAAAAAATCTTACTCTAACATATTACTAGCAGGGTTTAAATTAGTTCCGATGAAGTGAGCACACATTTAAAATATCAATGGTAAGTATTTATTTCTAATATTGATATGATGGTTGTTAAGTCATATGAACTTTATACTTAAGATATCGAGCATCTAGCCACCATAAAAAATGATTACATGATCTCTAAGGGGAAAAATGGAAATGATATTTTGGCTTGCGAAATCCTAGTTGTTCCACATTCTCAACATAACAAAAATTCTTGTGGGTAAAAGTAATTTCTGCAGTCTCACCAAGGGTAAATCCACGTAAGAATCAAGAAGATGGAAATTTTTCCAAGAAGCTAAAAGTGGTTTCAAGAAGTAGTTTAGGGCATGAGAAAGAATAATAAAATACAATGAAGGTGTTGATTGCTAGGGTTGAAACTTTGGGGAATTTACAAGTTTTTTAATAACTAGAGTTGTTTAATAAAAAAAATTGAGCACATACAAGTGGTAAATGTAGTAGGAAACCAAAAATTCATACCTTGCATTATGTTTTAGTTTGTAATTTATTTCCTTATAGTATATGTGTTCTTGCAAAACATCTCCTCCCATTTTTCTTTCCTTGTATCATATATGATTTATAATAGCTCAGACAACATATTATTCACCATATCCAATGTTAATATATGATGTTTAGTTATGACACGTGAGTGATTTACTCTGAATGTATGGTCATTTCTTGTCATTTATCATTTGAAGCATGTTTTTAATGATATATATACACATGTTGGAGATGCTAAATTATTAATTTCTCAACACATTGTTCTTTCCCATAACCTATAGGATTTATTCTCAATAGTTCCCTGTATTTTTATTTTGTCTTTCTTTGAATTCATCATTCCTTTATCCTTTAAAGCTTGATTGTATGAAACACTCATAGACACATGCATCTGAGAGTTGAGATAATTTTTCACCTGAGATGGGATTTTTTGAGGTCCTATAGTTTTGAGAAAGAGAGAGGGAAAAACTTCCCAAACATTACAAAATTATTTTTCTGCAAATACAACTTTAAGGATCACCTTGATTCTTATATTCTGGGGTGCCTCGACATCACTATATTAACATCCTGGAACATCTCGAGGGATAACATCTTCCATGAATTCCATGGTAAATTTGCAATTTGGCCATTACAACTTGAAAATGCCTCAATTAGAGACTAAAAAATATTGTTTCTAATTCCTAGGATGGATTATTTCAATTTCCCATGAAATTCCTCCCAATTTCAATATAATAATTTTGTTGAACAAATTGCAGACGTGCTCTTTTCGACATTCCGTCAAACAATTTTCTTGCATAATCTCCAATTTCACGTTTGCGCTATGCTAGTTGGCCAATGCAAGCTCAGTCTTGAAACTGGAGCTCTAATACCTCTTTGTAACATCCCCAACCCTAAGATATGCAATTCCAGATGAAAATTTCCTCCTTTGATACCATTTAATTAATAAAAAATTATTTCATATGAAACAATATGAAGAACTAACAATATACAATAATATGTGTATACATATACAATTTAAGAAAAACAAAAATAATACATTACACACAGTAAGCAACATGTAAATATAATTGTGGAAGATTGCAACTAACATTATTACAAACATTACACAACTGAATAATACTCATTAGAAGAACACATATATTTTTTTGTAAACAAACCAACTCTGTGCATACCTTAAACATTCCTCCCAACCATAGAACACAATGATTATAACTCTCAGTAGTGGGTCACCCCTAAGTTGGGGCTTAAAATCCACTAGGGAAAAGGAATCCAGAGCCAATATAAGGTCTATTTAACAACAAAAAAGTCCAGTCTCAGGTGCTAACTCTACTAGATACCCTACAGTCCCGCATTCCCCACATGCATGTCCCACCCCAGTAAGTGTGTTCCTTATCTTCTCAACATTCCCTTGACTTACCAACTTACCTTCCAGGGATTCAACAATAGGATGGACAAGACGTCTCATAGCCCTATAGCTATATCTTGGCACCTTTGGAATCAATTCCCAATAATTCTCTCACCTAGAGAGAATGTTCATTTTCTTGAAAACTTGGTTCTTCAATAAATCATGTGCCTGACAACCTACCTATTCCACCTAATTCTTGGCTCACTGTTTTTCCACAACTGCAAATCTTCCTTGGTATAGGTACATGTGATGGAAGAATGAAAGTACAGATAGTAGAAGGGAATAATGGAAAAATGAGTTCTTGAATGATGAAGTAATAATAGGAAATGTACTAAACTTCTACTTTTTATGTTTCATGTTCCCAAATTGAAACTTTTCATGTTGGAACTACCTTGTCCCCACCTTTTCCCCGCTTGGGTGATACATTCCTCCTCCTTAGGAACTTAGGGACTTACGATAAAATATTACATAATTAGACATTAGGAAATATTATTATAATATTTCCTTGGTTTAATTGCCCTTAACTTAGCCCCTCTTTCTAGACCCTTATCCCCATTTCCCTTATAGTGCATTTTCATCCCACCATCTCTTTTGTCTAATAGTCTACATGCAATGATTTACTTTATTAATAATATGTATGATTACATGTTACAATAATAGGCTCACTAGTTTTTTAACGTCTAAGATCTCTAGCATAATAATCATAAGACACTCTAGCCTATAATATCCTGTATTACTAGCCTATGAAACACATGTACAGATAAAACCAAGGGTCAACATGGGGTATTACATCTCTCACCTCCTAGTCTTTATTTTTCTGTTGTAAATTATCTTGCTTTAATTTTTCCATTGTCTACATATAATGTTGATCTAGTTTTTTCGCTTCTAAAATTTTGTCATTTAAATCATATTTGTACATGATTATGGTTGTAGCATGCATCTCATGCACACTATTTCTGAGTGCACCAACCACCTTGTTCTCTTTTCCTTTGATATGCTTTATATCAAAGTCATATTCACTAATAATATCCAACCATTTGATTTTCCTAGTATTTGGATTTGGCTATCCAAATAAATACTTCATGCCACTATGGTTCGTCCTCAATTCAAATATTATTCCCATAAGGTAGTGCCTTAACATATTCAAGTCATGCACTATGGTTTCCAATTCTAAATCAAAAGTAGCATAATGTCTCTCATTCTCCTTTAACTTTCTTGATTCATAGCATATCACATGCCCATTTTGACTAAGGACTCCACCAAGTCCTTCTTTGAATCCATCAATGCACATAATGAATTATTTACCAAGATCAACAATATTTAATATAAGTTCACTTGTAAATAAGTATTTTAAGTGTTGAAATATTATTTCACAATCAATAGTCCATTCAAATCTTACACCCTTCTTTTGCAAGGAAGTGATTGGGTGAGCAATAATTTAAAAACCTTCAATGAATATTATATAGTATCCATCAAGTCCCATGAAATATATCACCTCTAAGAAATTCTTTGGTACTTTCCACCCCTCAATGACTATTATATATTTAGGATCCACATCTATCTGTTCCTTCAAAATGATATGGCCCAAATAATGTATCTTCCTTTAATAAAATGATAGCTTGCTCAATTTTGCATACAACTGGTGTTCCCTCGAGACTTGTAGCACCATCCTTAAGTGATGCTCATGATATTCTTCATATTTTGAGTAGATAACAATGTCATCGAGGAACACAATAAAAAACTTATCTAAGTAATTTCTGAAAACACCATTCATCAAACACATAAATATAGTTGGTGCATTTGACAACCCAAATGGCAACATTATAAACTCATAATTTCCATATCCTATTCTAAAAGCGGTCTTGTTGATATCTTCTTATTTGATTCTCACTTGATATCCTAATCTAAGGTCAATCTTCGATAATATCTTTGTACCTTTTAACTGATCAAATAAATAATCTATCCTTGGAAAAGTATACAGGTTCTTCATAGTCACCTTGCTCAATTGCCTGAAGTCAATACATAACCTCAAGGTACCATCTTTCTTTTTGGAAAATAATACTGGGGCACCCCAAGGAGACACACTTGGGTGTATATGCCCCTTGTTGGTGCACTAGTCTAACACCATAGGTTCAAGTTATATTAACTAATAGAACCCTTCATATATTGTCCCTTTCAACATCACCTCCATGCAAGTGAAGTCTCACTTGAGGCATCTATTGGGGTTGCAAGAACCAAGTTTCTACAGTAGCGAGGGAATGGGAGGTGATCATTCTGATCATTATTACTTATCGGTTATTTGCATGTTATTCTATATTTGTTCTTCATTAGTTACTTAATGAATTCATATTCATATTACCATATACTTCAAATTACAACATAAACCAGTTACTGAGACATTCATAATTAATGCGCAATTCTCACACAAAAACCAAATCTAGTTTAACATACATCCAAAAGATATATATGATCAATCACATAAAAGTTTGTAAAAACATGAGTTAACGTGGTTCACCAAAATTTTGGCTACATCCACAACGAATGGATTGTTTATTATGCTTTCAATAATTCTCTTAGGCTTGTGCACTGTGCTTACAAAGATAAATCATGATATTTTTTTTTTACCTAGCCTAGCCACTCTACAGTGCAAGCCTCTCTCTTTCTACAACATCTCCTGAACATTCATAAATAGACTCAATAATAAATCTGTAGAATATTCTATCACTCTCTTCTTTAATTGAACCAACGAGAACGAGAGAAGAACCCCTATTTTCCCAACCCATTACATATTTATATATGAATTCTATGGCTTAAAACCCTTCTTTTCTCATTCCAAACCCTATTACAACTGATGACAACTCAAGTTAACTTGTTGTTCGAGCTGATTTTCCTTATTTGATGCTTGCATGTTGTTATAACCCTAAATTGCACAAGACATGCATACCTGGCATCAGGCCATCTTACTTGCTATCTTTTCCAAGACATCATTGAACAACTCTTCTAAAAATAATTTTTTCAAAGGTGTATGCACCCTGCATCAGTACCACCCGTGTACACATGCTTGTTGCACCACTACAACCCGTGTACACTCGCAAAAAGAGAGAAAAATGAAAATTGCAAAGGGATATGGGTTTCTAGGCCGTTACCTAACCATTTGACTGCCCATAGCTAGTCACCCCAACTGTTAATATATTTTTTGTCCTATAAAAGAAGGTGTTGGGGTCCCATTCCAAGAATAAGCATGAGAGCATAGAAACTCTACCCATTTCAGTATTCCTCCTTTGCCCCAATATTTTGCAACCACATTGTGAATTTGAGCCAAAATTCCCTTTTTCCTCCATTGCAAAACCTTGTCATTTCCCTAGAGAGAACTAAAGAGGAGAAGAATACGTGGAAGCAGTTGGTGCATGGTGATGAGGATCCCAGGACCGAGTTCAAGGAGCAGTTGTTGGTATCATATTGTAACCGACTTATGTGAGATTAATATAAAGAAATACTTTTTTCATCCCACCAAATGATGTCTTAAATCTTTATGATTTGTTTACTTTCTTTGTTGTGATGTATAACCCACTAATCCATATATAGAATTCATGCTTGTAGTTTCTTGTTTGTCTTTTGGTGAATGCAGGTTTTCCTTGGAAGGATATTTGTAGTCGAGAAACAACTAAGCGCAAAGGGATCGACACCAGATGCAGAGTTTAAGGTATGCCTACCGGATCCCTATACTTTTTCTTTTATGTATGATTATGGGGTAATGACGTGATAGTTGTTAAAAGTATGAGACTTTAGATGGTTAGCTCTGCCTACAATTAAGAACCCTGGTGTAGTCTGTAGGGGGTTTTCCCACTATAGTATAATTGACGACAATACTGGGGAAACCTCTAGGGTTTTTTTGGGATATTATTTTTGGGTGTTTTTGAATCAATTTATTTATTGTTTCTTGAGTTTTTGTAAGTTGATGTGTCTTTAAGGGATTCTGGTCTTCAATACCAGTACTCCCTACTAGGTTTGCTTGACTATTGGTTTTCATTTTTTTGAGAAGTTACAGAGGTGTACGCGACCTGTAGTGGGTCTTCATGCGTAGATACGTGCCCTACCTTCAGACAACCCACGTACATATGTAGGTTGCTAAAGTGTCAGTAGCAAGATTGTGTTGAGATTTTTTATTTTTTTTTAAAGAAGAGGTAGTCATCCTCTTCCCTGTCAAAAGTCACACAATTTCTCAGGGTTTTTCTTGATCTAGCCCTGGTCTGTGTCATAGCAGTCTATAGACTAGGTCTGACCTCAACATATCTTTATTTTTATCAAAGATTTCTTGTGTTTTCTTTATTAGGGTTTTTAGACAAGTTTGTGAGTGTGTTCTGATCTGCCTGTTTGGTATTGTCAGTGAATCCCTACAATATGCGATGGGCCATAAGTCATTTCTTAGTCTTGTCTTGTCGTCATTTTTCCCTTTTTTTCTTTAGAAGAAAAGAAAAGAATTCATTTTCAAATTTCTTTTTTTGAAGCATAAAACAATAAAAAAAAAATCATTTCTTTGTTTGGTAAAAGTAGTTCACGTTAGTTATTTTATTTACCAAGGAAAAATAATTTTTTCTTAAGTTATTTACTTAAATACTTAGGACATTAAGTAGTTCGTGGTCGAGCGAAATCTTGTTTTAAGTTTTTCTTTTCAAAGATATGAGAAAAATAGTTACGAAAAAGTTTGGTGAAAGAGTTTAATTTGGAAAATCTTTATTTGTGAAGAAGGAGTAGTTTTGTTTTCAGTTTAATCTTATGCTCTTCACTTTAATCTCTTAAAGAAAATCTCTGGTTTCACTTCCGTTCCTTTTGACTTAAGACAACCTCTAAAATTAACATTTAATGAAAAGTTATTAGACTTTGTGTTTGTAGGGTCCATCAATTTAGTCTAGGCTAGAGCCTTGATTTAGGATTGGAGAGGAAACTCTTCAAGGATACAAAATCAAACATAAGATTCTATGCTAGGGAGTGTCTGAAAGTCTAGTAACCATGAAATTTATCCGGGACCCCCCTCTAACACAGGGGCCGTGTGCGGAAAGGTAGCAAAGATAACCCCTCCAAAGCTGGACCAAGCGTAGTGGGGAATGCATATATAGGGATTATCTTAGGATTCCGTTGATCGCATTTTCCATGGATATTTGTGGGTCTTGAATCCATTCATGGTCCTCAATCGTCTTCTGGAAAATTTTCTTTCAATACCCTTTATAGATTCTGGGCTTGATACCCTTCTCATTGCGGTCCACCCAACTGTCGATTGTACCCACTTGGTAACTGTTCACACACTGGAAACCTAGTTGCCTTTATCTTATTGACTTACACAGGTGACTGTAGGGGTATATCGTGGTACCTAGGGCATACATCAGGCTGCGTTTTGCAAAGTATACCCGAAGGGTGCTTCCATATTTGAGTTTCACTTGCACTAGTAAGTTTCTCTAGTGTTGGATGGTGTAACTGTTCTTCCAACTAGCTAGTGATCTGATTGTCTTATCTCATAGGAGATGCTTCTAGTGTGTGATGGTATTTAACGTTAATAGAAATCCCTAGTGTGTCATTGATATTCTCACACCGTGGAGGATCAGGAGCTTCGTTGTTCATGAAGGCTTCTTGGCCTATCATCAATTAATCTAAGCCATCCCCGCCACTGCTAAGGCGAAGACTAGACGAGCAAGGGTATTTTGAGGTGACCGGGCCATAGTAAACTAAGTCTGACCCATATCTAAGAGGAGAACATTTGATTCCGGAGGAACCAACCATTTCCAACCTCAGAGTGGAATCTATTGGTCTGTATAACCCTTTGATCACTGATCTATCAACGCCCATCGTCGTACAGGTTAAACCTTATGAGCGTCAGGTAGTGTCACAAGCAGCGATGGAGGAAAATGCTTCTACTTCTTTAGGGAATCCTTGTATTCCCTCTACAACTGTCACTACAAGGGGTTTTCCACCTCCTAACCAACCGTCGTCAGTCCATACCACTATGGTCTCGACCGCCTCTACCTTGGGAAATGGCTTGATTCTGTCTATGGCGGCGACCACTGCTCCTTTCACCCAAAGTGCGACAGGCCCTCCGTTCTCATACAGGATGCCTATCTTCGATACAAACTCTATCCTTTCGTACTCCACTCTACAGACTTTAGGTATAGGGGAAGGGAGCTCGAACACTTCTCTGCAAGGATATATGGGGGGAATTTCAGCTCCCTATAATGTTTTCCCTTACGGAGGGGGTCATATACCTCCTTTGTCCCCTTTGCTTGTTGGTTCTCACCAACACTCCTCCAAGCCGAACGTAAACTATAGTTCATTTCGAGCAGGTAGTCAAGGACTTCCTTCTTATAGCATGCCAGTAGATTCAACATCGTTCTCGTTGTTCGGTAGGTTTGGTAACAATGCTTTTCCGTCAGTTGTTGTCTCGACCAGGGGAAACCCCAGTTATGGACAACAAAATCCTATACAAGGTATTATTCCTTCACAGGGGGAAAACTCAGGAATTCCTTCCTCACAAGGACTTTGGAATCCATGGCAGGTATCAATTCGCTCATTAGGGATGTCGACCAGGGGAAACCCCTTCCATAGCCAATGGAACCATAGGCAAGGCTGAGTACATATGCCTGTCGGATTGGCAAGGGGAAACCCTTCCCAAAATCCTTAGAATAAAATGCAAGCCCAACCTTTTACATCATATTACGGGAGTCATCTGATGACATCTCAACAAGCGCAAAATATGTACACTAGTCACGACCATGGTTATAACCAGAACCCTGGCTAGTAACCTAAATTTTCCTAACAACCTGGTGCCAGCCAAACCCCAGGCTCCTTTTTCCTTGGTTATAATAAACAACCCAAATTACCATTTTCGGCAACTTTGCACTTGCCATACTTGACAAGTTTATTAAACAAACCCATCTATCACGATCCACATTGGCCTCCCATGACAACCAAGTTTCCTTCAGACATTCCAAAGTTCGAAGCTAAGACTAATGAAGATCCATGCGATCATGTGACTACCTTCCATTTATGGTGCTCGTCCAACTATTTGAGTGACAACTCCATTCAGTTGCATTTGTTTCAATGCACTGTCATAGGGAGTGTTGTGAAATGGTACATCGAGCTCGACCGCTCAAGATACTCTACTTTTTGAGAATTGGCGATGGTTTTCTTAAGACATTTTCAATTACTTGTGAGATATGACACTGGCACCGAATTGTTGGCCAACTTTGAGCAGACAAAGGCATACCATATCTCAGATCACATCTGAGAATGGAGACACTGAAAGAGTTTGATAAAAGTACCAGTCCCACCAACATTCCTTCTTGAGTGGTTCCTTAAGTCTTTGGTACCACAGTTATCTAAAGATGCTGCAATGCCAGGGGTCTTTTAAGAAGAAGAAGCAATAATGAGAGCTCAACATCTAGAGATGATTTACTCTCAGTCTGGTTTACTTTACGAAGTTTTTCTAGATGCACCGCGGTTGATACTTGACAAGACTATACAGAGATCTGGACCACATGTCGATGGTATTGTTGGTTCAGTGCAAATGAATCCCATTGATTAGGTGTTGAATCAATTACATCAATTGTCAATACAACAAACAATGGCTTGATAGACCACTAGTTCAGCTTCTCCCCCAACTCAAATGTCGGATGTGCATAGTGTGAAATCGACAAACCTGAAGACCACCCAACAGCCTGACGAAAAGAAGAAACAATGAAAGAAGGGTAAGGGGGATAAGAAACCTACCAATAATGTTGGTGGGGGAAACATAGAAAATAAGAAGTCGAAGTATCTGTGTAATCTTTGCATGGAAGACCATCCAACCCACCAGTTCTCTCATCTTGTGGACACCTGAAAGTTATTGGCACAGCAAGAGCCTATCGTATTAATGAACCCATTTCCACATGGGAAACATTTAACTCATGCCTCTTCGAGCATGGAAGGGGGCAGTCAAGGACCCCCTCCATCTTCGAGTAATCCTTCATCCATGAATGTGTACATGATGAAAGGTAGCATTGATATAGAAACTAGGACACGCGACTACGGAATTCCAAACACCTCTGAGAAGGGTAAAGAAGACAAAAACCCATCTCTTCCTCTCTTGATTGAGAAGAAGCTGGGAAAAACAATGACACACATTCCAAGAGGTGTGTTCAAGAAATATTCCCACAATCCAAACGCAAGGGCCGCCCAGAACTACTCTGTGGTGGAGGATTTGTCTCAAACCCCTTGTGCAATGTCGACTTTGGAAGTCCTCTAGAGTTGCCCTTTCTAGAGAAAGGATCTATTAGCTACCTCAGGATTTGTTGAGACTTGTAATCCGGGAAAAATCATGCTTTATACGACTGACTTAAAACCTCGTCTTCCTTACCACGTGGCATTTCAGATAGTAGTGGCTTACACCATGAAAAAATTTACATAGAACATTTTCTGCACGGTGGTTGATGAGGGCGCCTTAACATGCCTGATGTCTTTACCATGTTGGAAGGCCATTGGACAACCCATTTTGTCTCTGCCACCTACTCTTCTTACCACTTTTAACGGTCACTCGTTCCAACCACATGGAATCATCCCCTCTTTCCCCGTCTAGTTAGGGGGGAAGATGGTGTGCATCTAAGTTGAAGTGGTCGATGTGTCTCTCGACTACAATATCATTTTAGGAAGGAGTTGGACCTATTCTATACAAACAGTGGTCGCTACCATTTTCTGGGTCTTGTTGTTTCCACATGAGGGTTAGATCATGTCCATTGATCAGTTATCCTTCTCCCATCCTGACCCTTCATCAAGGGTATCCATAGTCCCGATGATTGATAACCCTCAACTCGACATCATCAATGTAGGGATTGGTTTGTGCCCACCTTTGATGGGTACTTTCGATTACCCTCCTTCGACCAGAAATGTCCAGTACATATCGACTGTCCCCGACCAACCTAGGGATGAAATCTTTCAAATATTGTCATTTCTCACGACTTACTTTAATGATCCATGGAATCTTCCTTCCCCATCAGCCACGATGGAAGGGACAGGGCAACATGGCATGGCCATGCCTTTGTCCGTAACATAAGTTGCGTACTCTATAGTCTAACAAGATTCTGTTGACCCCGATTCGACTCCCACACAGGAGTTAGATCTGGTTCTCAATCCTATTTGGGCTCAAGGTTCCCTCACTGATATTGATTCTTTAGACTTAGTCTTTCCCTCAGACGAGGTGATTATTGAGGCAATGACTAGTCCGAACATACCCTGGGATGATCTCCATCATAGATCTTATTTCATCCCAGAGTTAAGAATAATTGAAGCAGGTGAATTCACTCTGACTGGAGATAGGGATTGTCCTATCAATCCTTTGGCTACGCAAGTTGTTTACACTAAATGAAATATGGAAAACATCGCTAAAACGATACCTATTGATATCTCCAGAAGCTATGGCGTCATGGAGAATGTCTTCGTCGAAGCAGACTGCTCTCCCGAGGAGATTCAAATCTACAAGGATTTATTTAAATAATTCCACGACGTGTTTTTCTGGTCTTATGAGGAAATTCCAGGTATAGATCCAAGAATATTTGAACATAAAATCATGACATATATTGACGCTAAGACAGTCCGTTAGAAGCTTTGTCCAGTTAATCCAAAGAAAGCAGCAACTATTAAGGCTGAAGTGGAGAAACTTCTTAAAGATGGTTTCATATACCCTGTCCAATTGATTCAATGGGTGTCAAATCCCATGCCAATTAACAAAAAACAGGGTACGATGCACATATGTACGGACTTCCATTATTTGAACAAGGCTTGTCCAAAGGATAATTTCCCCACGCCATTTATTGACCAGATAGTCAATGAATGCGCAGGTTGCTAGGCCTTTTCTTTCATGGATGGTTTTTTGAGATACAATCAAATAAATACCAAACCCGAAGACCAACACAAAACCACTTTCATTTTTTCCACGGGGTACATTCTCTTATCTAAAGATGCCTTTTGGTCTGAAAAATGCTGGAGCTACTTTTTAGCGTGCCAGGTCTTTTGCTTTCCACGATCTCAAACACATAGTCGAGGCTTATCTTGATGATTTAGCATGACGATATCATAAGAGAGTTTATCATCCCTCATGCCTCTGAATCATCTTTGAGTGATGTCTCTACTACAAGATTCACTTGAATACAAACAAATGCAGTTTTTGCGTAACGTCGGGTTGTCTGCTAGGTTTCATAGTTTCAACAACAGGGATCATGGTCGGTCCTCTAAAGGTTGAGGTGATAGTTTAGTTTCCTCCCCCGTGCACAGTCCCTCAGATTCAAAGTTTACAAGGAAAAGTGAACTTTTTACGACATTTCATTGCAAACTATGCCGAGATCACAAAGGGTTTCATGCATTTACTAAAGAAGGACGTTCCTTTTCATTTGGATGAAGCCGCTCAATGCTCTTTTGAAGCCTTGAAACGTGCCCTCATGTCTTCCCCTCTACTTCGGCCACCCAATTATAATAAATATTTCCTATCGTACTTGGCCGCTGTAGAGTTGGCCATCGGTATGGTCTTTATTATAATCCTAATTTGCACCAGACATGCTTACCTAGCATCATGCCATCTCATTTTCTATTTTTCGCCAAGCCACTACTGAACAACTTCTTAAAAACACCCTTTTTTGAAGGCATACATGCCCTTCTGCACTACTACACACATGTATACGCTAGCTGACCCACTATAGCCCGCGTATACTGACAAAAGCATGAAAAATAGAAAGTTGCAGACAAAACACAGATTTTCAGGTAAATTATCTAAACTGTTTGACCGCCCATAGCCGATCACTCAACCAAATACCTATCCCTTTCTAGCCTATAAAATAAGGGGTAGGGGTCCCATTTGGAAGAGGAAAATAATAGTAAAGAAACTCTACCTAATTTTGCATTCCCCTTGCCCCAACCATTTGCAACCATTATATGAGAACTGAAGAGGAGAAGCATATTTGGAAGCGGTTGGTGCATAGTTAAAGAAGAGCCCAGGACTAGATTCGAGGAGCAGTAGATGATCTCACCATTGTAAGTGACTTTTGAGAGGTTAATAGAAAGAATTATTTTTCCCGTCCTGCCATATAAGGTGTTCAATATTCAATTTTGGTTTATATTTTTGGAACCTCTAACCCACTGATTCATATATGAGATGCATGTTTGTATTTATTTGTTTGTTTGTTTTTTAATGCAGGTTAGATTTGGGAGGAGACTTTCAGTCAAGGAGCAATCAAATGCAAAAGGATCAACACCAAGTGAGGAGTTCAAGGTAGAGTTACCGAATTTTTTTATCCTTGTGTTCTATGCATGAATGTGGGGTCTATGTCGCGATAATAGTAAAAGGTAGGAGACTTTCGAAGGTTATTTTTGCATGCATTACTAAACCCTTAGTGCTAGTCCATAGAGGGATTTCCCACCCACAATAGAATTGGTGACCATACTGGGGAGATCTCCAGGGATTTTGGGGATACTTTTTGGGTGTTTTAAATTGGTTTTATTACCTTTTTTCTGAGTTTCTGCAAGAGTCTGAGCTAGCAGGAATTCTGGTTTTCCATACCAGTACTCCCTGCATTCATTGCATGACTGCTTTTTTCTTTTCCGAGAATTCACAGAGGTATTTGTGGCTTATACAAGGCCTGCACGTGTATATATGCACCCTAACTTTATATAGCCTGCATACATACATTGGTTGATGAAGTGTTAGTTGCGTGCCTGAGTTCATAACTGTTTTTTTTAGAGAGGTAGTCATCCTCTTCCCTATCAGAAGTGATCCTTCTTAGGGGTTTTCTGGAGGTAGTTCTGGTCTCTTTTTTTGCAGTTTGTAGCCTAGGTATAACCTTAGATTAGCTTGGTTTTAACAAAGTTTCCTTGCATTTTTTTCTGTCAAAGTAAGTTTCTGTGTCTTCAAGGGATTCTAGTTCTCAATAATAATACTCCCTACCAGTGCTTGATTTCTTGTTTGTCAATTTTTGAGGAGTTGTAGAGGTGCACGCAGCCTGTAGTGGGTCTGCACGCATGCATACACGCCCTGACCTTGCACAACCCATGTACATACATTGGTTGTTGAACTGTCAACAACGTAGCTATTGAGATTTTTTTTTTGTAGAAGAGGCAGTCATCCTCTTCCCTGTCAGGAGTCACATCTCTTAGGGATTTTCTTGATGCAGTCTCGGTCTCTATCATAGTAGTATGTAGCTTAGGTTTGATTACAACATAGCTTTCTTTTTCATTAAAAGTTTTCCTTTGTTTTTCTATAATAGGGTTTTTAGACAATTTTGAGAGTCTTCTTCAATCAACTTGTGTGTTATTGTCAGTAACTCTTTGTGATCTGTGCTTAGGCTAGAATTCATTTCTTGGTCTTTACTTGTCGTCACTTTTCCCTTTTTTATTTTTAGGCATTAAACAATAAAAAAAAAACTTGTATTTCTTGGTTTGGTTAAGTAGTTGGTTGTTTGAATTAATCATTAGGAAAAAGATTGCTTTTGTAAGTTCTTGGTTGATTGACTTAGGAAAATAAGTAGCTCGTAGTCGAGTAAAATATTTTTTTGAATTTTTTGTTAAAATATCTTAGGAAAAAAAGTTTGAAAAGTTGGTTAAAGAGTTTGAATTTGTGAAGAAGTATTTTTTTTCCAATTTCATTATATGTTCTTCTCTTTTGTCTCTGAAAAACATCATTGGTTTCACTTCCATTCTCTTTGACTTAAGATAGCCACTAAAATTAACAATTAATTAAAATCAACTAGACTTTATGTTTGTAGGGTCCATCAACTAGTCTAGGCTAGAGCCTTGATCTAGGATTGGAGAGGAAACTCTTCAAGGCTGCAAAAAAAAACATAAGAGTCTGTGCTAGGGAGTGCTAAAAGTCCATTATCATGAAATTTATCTGGGACCCCCCTCTAACATAGGGGATAAACAAGAGGTTGCGTACAGAAAGGTAGCGGAGATAACCCCTCCAAAGTCAGACCAAGCGTAGTGGGGAACACATATAGAGGGCTTATCCTGGTATTCCATTGATCGTATTTGCCACAGAGATTTGTGGGTATTGAATCCATTTGAGGTCCTCAGTCATCTTCCAAAACACTTTCTTTCGATACCCTGGATAGGTTTCAAGCTTGATAGCCTGCTCATTGAGGTCCACCCGACTGTCGACTGTATCCGTCTGGTGACTGTTTGCGCGTTGGAAACCTAGTTTCCTATCATTCTAGTTACTTACACAGGTGACTGCGGGGGTATATCAAAGTACCTAGGATAGACATCGGGCCACACTTTGCAGAATATACCCAGAGGGTGCTTCCATATTCGAGTTTTACTTGCACTGGTAAGATTCTCTAGTGTTGGTTGTTGTAATTGTTCTTCCAACTAGCTAGTGACTGCTTGTTTTATCTCATAGGTATTTTTTCTAGTGCATGTTAGTGTTCAAATGATTATAGATAGCCCTAGTGTGTCTTTGATCTTCTCACACAGTGGAGGATAAGGATTTCCACCGGTCGCGAAGGCTTTTGGGCCTGCCGCTGGTTGATCGCGACCCCCACCCCCCGCCACCGCTAAGGCGAAAACTAGACCAACAAGGATATTTTGAGACAATCGGGTTACAAGAAACCGTTCTTGAACCATCTTGAAGAGGAGAAAATTTGATTTTGGAGGAACAAATGATAGTGTCTCAAGGAGCAATGAAACCAAACGTTGCTACTTCTTCAGGGAATACTCATATTCCCTCCACGACTGTCACTATAGGGGGTGTTCTACCTCCTAACCAACCGTCGTCAGTCCGGGCCACTATGGTATCGATTGCTTCTACCTCGTGTAGAAGTCTGATTCTGTCTATGGAGGCGATCACTACTCCATTTACCCAGAGTGAGACAGGCCCTCCGTTCTCATACAACATGCCTGGCTTCAGTACGAGTACTGTACTTTCCTCCTCTACTCTACAAATTTTAGGTATAGGGGTAGGGAGTTCTAATGCTCCTCTCAAAGGATATATGGGGGGCACTTCAACCCCCTTTATCTCTTTCCCTTACGGTTGGGGTCATATACCCCCTTCGTCCCCCTCGCTTGGTGGTGTTCATTAACACTCCGTCTGGGAAAATGTAAACTTGTTTGGAACAGGTAGTTAAGCACTCTCTTCTTATAACATGTCGGTTGGTTCGAAACCATTCTCTTTTTTCGATGTGTTTGGTCACAAAAATTTCCCATCACCTATTTTTTTAGCCGAGGGCAACCCCGGTTATGGAAAACAACATCCTGTACAAGGTATTGTTCCTGCACATAGGGCAAACTTAGGAATTCCTTCCTCACAAGGACCTTGGAATCCATGGCAGGGACCAATTCCCTTTTCATGGATTCTGATCGGGGGAAACCCCATCCATACCCAGTGGAAACCTGGTCAAGGCTCAACACATATGCCCGTCAAATCAATAGGGGGAAACCCTTCCCAAAATCCTTGGAATGCGACACAAGCCCAACCCTTTACATCCTATTTTGGGAATAAGCCGATGACATCTCAACAAACACAAATTTTGTACGCTAGTAACATCCATGTTTATTACTAGAGCCATGGCTAGCAACCTAACTTTTTCTGGCAACCTGGTGCCAGTCAAACTCCAGGCTCCTTTTTCCCTGGTTACAATCCACAACCCAAACTACCCTTTCTGGCAACTCTTCACTTGCCAGAATTGACAAGGTTATTAAACGATCCCATCTGTCATGATCCAAGTTGGCCTCCTATGTCGATCAAATTTCCTTCAGACATTTCAAAGTTCGAAGCCAAGCCTAACGAAGATCTTGGCGATCATGTGACTACTTTCCACTTATGGTGCTCATCTTACTCTTTGAGGGACGAATCCATCTAGTTGTGATTATTTCAATGCACTGTCATAGGGAGTGTTGCAAAATGGTACATCGAGCTCGACCGCTCACGATACTCTTTCTTCGTCGAATTGGAAATGGCTTTCTCAAACCAGTGTCAATTAACTGTGAGATACGACGTTGCCACTAAATTGTTGAACAACTTTAAGAAGACAAAAGTGGACCATATCTCGGATCACATTCGAGAATGGAGATGCCAGAAGAGTTTGATAAAAGTACCAGTCTCACCAACATTCATGCTAGAGTGGTTCCTTAAGTCTTTGGTACGCCAGTTGTCTAAAGATGTCGCAACATCTGGGGTGTTTTCCGAGGAAGAAGCGATAATGAGAGCTCAACAACTAGAGATGATTTACTCTCATACTGGTTTACTCTACGAAATTTTTTCAGATGCATCAAGGTCAATACTTGACAAGACTAGACAGAGGTATGGACCACATGTCGATGGCATTATTGGTTCAACACAAATGAAGCCCGTTGATCCATTTTCAAATCAATTGCAACTATTATCAATACAACAAACAATAGCCAACCAGACCACAGGTTCGGTTGTTCCCCCTACCCAAAATTCGTATGTACACATCATTCAAACAACAAAACCAAAGGCCACATAGTAGCCTGAAGGAAATAAGAAACAACAAAAGAAGGGTAAGGGGGATAAGAAACCCATCGATAATGTTGGTGGGGGAAACATTGAAAATAATAAGTCAAAGTATCCTTGTAATCTTTGTAAGGAAGATCACCCAACCCTTCAGTTCCCTTGGTTTGCAGAGGCTCAGAAGTTATTAGCATAGCAATAACCTGCCGTGTTAACAAAACCATTTCCACATGGGCAAAAATCTAACTCAAGCCCCCTTAATCACGGAAGGGGGCAGTCAAGGACCCCCTTCATCTTCGAGTAATCCTTCATCTGCAAATGTGTATATGATGAAAGGTGATGCCTATATATCAACTAGATCACATGATTACGGAATGCCAAGCACCTCTAAGAAGAGAAAAGAAGACGAAAACCCACCTCTTCCTCTCCATATTGAGAATACATTGGGTGAAACAATGACACGCATCCCAAAAGGTTCATTCAAGAAATATTCTCATAATCCGAACGTAAGGGCCGCCCAGAACTAATTTGTGGTGGAGGATTTGTCACAAAACCCTTCTGCAATGTCTTCTTTGGAGGTTCTCAAGAGCATCCCTTCCCAAAGAAAGGCTCTATTCACCGCCCTAGGATCTGCTGAGACTTGTAATCCGGGAACGATCATGCTTGATACAACTGACTTAAAACCTCGGCTTCATTACCATGTATCTTTTTAGATAGTAGTGTCTTACACCACAAAATTTTTTACTCAGAACATTTTTCGCACAGTGGTGGATGAGGGTGCCTCTACATGCATGATGTCTTTGGTGTGTTGGAAGGCTATCAGTCAGCCCGTTTTGTCTCCATCATCTACTCTTCTTACAGTTTTTGACGGTCATTATTTCCGACCACATGGGATCATTCCTTCTTTCCCCATGCAGTTAAGGGGAAAACCAATGTGCGTCGAAGTCTAAGTGGTTGATGCATCTCTCGACTACAATCTCTTGTTGGGAAGGAGTTGGACCTATTCTATGCAAGTATTGGTAGAGACAGTCTTTTGGTTCTTGTTGTTTCCACATGAGGGACGGATCATGACCATTGATCAGTTATCCTTCTCTTGTCCTGACCCTTCATCGAGAGTCTCCATGGTCCCAATTATTGATAACCCTTAGCCTAACATCGTCAACATAGGTGTTGGTTTTTCCCCACCTTTGACGGGTACTTTCGATTACCTACCTTCGATCGACAATGTCCATTTCATGTCGGTTGTCCCCGACCAGCCTCGAGCTGAAATTTTTCAACTCTCGTCATTTCGTACAACGTACTTTAATGATCTGTGGACTCTTCCTTACCCATCATCCATGATAGAAGGGATAGAGCACCATGACATGGCCATGCCTCTGTCTGTGACAGAAGTTTTATACACAATTATTCAGCAAGCTTCCGCCGACTCCGACTTGACTCTCGCACAAGAGTTAGATCCGATGCTCGAGCATATTTGGCCTCGAGGTTGGCTTGATGATATAGATTCTTTAGACTTAGTATTTCCCTCAGACAAGGCGATTACTAAGGAAATGACTAGTCTGGATAGAACCTGGGATGATCTTCATCATGGATCTTACTTCCTCCCAAAGTTAAGACTAATTGAAGTAGGTGAATTCACTCTGACTATAACTGGAGATAAATCTTGTCCTATCAATCCTTTGGAAATGCATAGTGTTTACGCTGAAGGAAATATGGAAACAATATCTGAAATAACACCTATTGATATCTCCATAACTCCTCGTGTCATGGAGAACATCTTCGTCGAAGAAAATTTCTGCTCCGAGAAGATTCAAATCTACGTGGATTTATTTAAAGAATTCAACTATGTGTTTTCCTGGTCTTACGAGGAAATTCTAGGCATAGATTCAAGAATCGTCGAACATGAAATCATGACTTATCATGATGTTAAGCTGGTTTGGAAGAAGCTTCGTCTGATCAATCCTTGGATTGAAACAACTATTAAGGTTGAAGTAGAGAAACTACTTAAAGTTGGTTTCATCTACCCCGTCCAATTGACTAAATGGGTGTCGAATCCCGTGCTAGTCAATAAAAAACAAGGTAAAATTCGCATATGTACGGACTTCCGTGATCTGAACAAGGCTTGTCCAAAATATAATTTCCCCACGCCATTTATTGACTAGATAGTCGATGAATGCGCAGGTTGCAAAGCCTTTTCTTTCATGGATGGTTTTTCGGGATACAATCAGATACAGATCAAGCTTGAAGACCAACACAAACCCTCTTTTATTTGTCCATGGGGTACATTCATTTATTGGAAGATGCCTTTTGGTCTGAAAAATGTTGGAGCTACGTTTCAGCGGGCCATGTCTTTTTCTTTCCATGACCTCAAATACATAGTCGGGGCTTATCTTGATGATTTAACATCACGATATCAAAAGAGAGCTAATCATCCTACACACCTCCAACTTATCCTTGAACAATGTTGCTACAACTGAATCCACTTGAATCCAAACAAATGTAGTTTTTATGTCACATCGTGTCGTCTGCTAGTTTTCATAGTTTTGAAAACAAGGATCATGGTCGATCCTCTAAAGGTTGAGGCAATAGTTCAATTCCCCCCCGATGCACCATCCCTCAGCTTCAGAGTCTACAAGGAAAAACAAACATTTTACGACGTTTCATCCCAAACTATATTGATATCACTAAGGGTTTCATGCATTTATTTAAGAAGGACATTCCTTTCCATTGGGACGAAACCACTCAATGCTCTTTCGCAACGTTGAAACATGCCCTCACATCAACCCCTCTTCTTCAGCCACCCAATTATAATAAAGATTTATTATTACACTTGGCCATTACAGAGTCGACCATTGGTATGGTCTTGGTTTAGGAGGATGATTTTCTCTCAGAATACATGATTTATTACTTGAGCCGAGGCCTATTTGGATCGGAACTCACTTATTCCCACATTGAAAAACTTGCATTGGCGGCAGTTCATGCTGTCCAATGGTTCCGTCATTACATATTGTTTTGCAAGACCACCAGCATTGTCATTGTGAATCCATTTCAATACGTGTTGACAAGATGCATCATCAGCGGAAATATCAGTAGATGGATAGTTATCCTCCAGGAATTCGATTTGGATTTTGTTTCGGTGAAATCCAAAAAAGCGATGGTCTTTGCGAAACTCATATCTAAACTTTTGGTCGAATTAGGTGATGTTATACCTGAAGAGTCTCCTATAAAAGGAGACATGTTTTTGATCATGTCTTTCAACCCCTAGTATGGAGATATGCTTTTTTATCTACAGACTTTGAAGTGCCCCAACTCTATTTCTCGTGATGAGCTTCATTGTATATGCTATCAGGCTAAGAACTATCTCATACTCGAGGACACTTTGTATCTTCGAGGTGTAGACTGCATCCTTTGTTGATGTCTCACTCATAAAGAATCATAAATCGTTCTTAATAATTTCCACACTGGAGCATGTGGCGGTCATTTGTCTGGGTTGGCAACAACCCAAAACATTATACAAGTCGATTACTTCGGTCCCAAACTAATCAAATATTGTGTTGAATCGGTCAAGAAGTTCCACCCATGTCAGATCTTCTCTCAGAAGATGAGGGAACACCCCGCTCCCATGTTTCTCATTATTACCATTGGTCCCTTCACTAAATGGGGGATTGATTACACTACATGCAACCCCCCTTTAGCAAGGGGGCACCGCTATATTATCGTAGCAGTATTCTACTTCACCAAGTGGGTTGAAGCTATGCCAACATTCAAAGATGATGGGGAGACAACAACTCTCTTTTTGTTCAACTAGATAATAACAAGGTTTGGTGTACCGAGAGAGATTGTCACTGACCATGGCAGTCACTTTCATAACAAAATGATGACTGATTTAACGCCAAAGCTTGGGTTGAGGCAAGAACATTCATCACCCTACTACCCATAAGAAAATGGTCAGGTAGAAGATGTAAATAAATCTCTTAAGACCATTCTACAACGAACGATCAATTTGGCCAAGTCAAATTGGCATTTGATGTTATACTCGACATTATGGGCCTACTGAACGTCTCTTAAGACTGCAACCGATTTCTCACCTTTTCAACTCATTTACAGGTTGGAAGTAGTATTACCCATAGAGTGCCAGATCCCATCTTTAAAGTTGGCAGTACAGTTATTGCCAGACACTTCACCACTTGAAGAGTGTTTACTATACCTCGAGCAGCTCAATGAGTAGTGTCGTGATGTGACCATGTCTAACGAGGCTCACAAACAAAAAGTCAAGTGTCAGTATGATCGGTCCATTCTTCCTTGGATTTTCTCTGAAGGAAACATTGTCCTGGTCTATGACCAAGATAAGGACACCATGGGGGTAGGCAAGTTCAAACCTATGTGGGTCGAACCTTTCATCGTGAAAGAGGTTCTAAAAAAGGGTTCTTATCATCTGGTGGACTTAGAGGGAAATTTTTTGACGGATCCTAGAAATGGGCTCTACCTCAAGAAGTATTACTCATAGGTGCTTGGGTGACTTTTGTAACATATGTATAGTCTTTGTACTATTATTTTTTATTTTTGTCTTTTGGTGTTATGTACATGTCAGTTTTGATGTTATATTTTTCATTGTGGCAGATGTCAAGTGAATCAGAGGTGTTTGTTGGGTTTGCGGATGATGCTAGCTAGCACACTCAGAGACTTTCTTGCGCAACTTGGGTGATTTTCACACCTTAGGGCTGGTTAATATCCTCAAGAGGTATATGTTTAGGTGATACCACAAACAATGTCACCGAATACAACACAGTTATTGAATTTCTTTGTGACGCTTTGTCACTTGGTATCTCCCATCTCCGGGCCTATATAGAGGCTCAACTAGTTGTGTCTCAGTTAAATGGGGTTTACCGCATTTATGATCCTACTCTACACTGACGGTTCCTTAAGGTATGTCTCTTAGAATGAATCTTTGATTACATTATGTATATCCATGTTCCTAGGAGATTGAATCAATTTACAGATACTCTAGCTAATCATATTTTAGATTGGCATCTTGCACACATATAAGAAAAACATACACACACATGTAAATACATATGTAAATAAATGTAATCCATAAAACACAAGACATGTAAATAGGCATATATATATCGCAAAGTATCAGAGTACATAAGTGGGCTCGAGTGCCTCAAAAAATATGTGTCCAGTAAAGAGTCACGGGGCTTATGCCCTCAAAAGTATACAAAGGGTGCCCTTGGCACATAAGAAGTCTATTCTAAGCTAAGGGTGGGGCCTATTGGCCCTGTCATAGTGAACAATGACATTATCCAAATGCCAAAAAAGTTGGACCCAGGTCTGTGGTACCGCAACAACGTGAGTCTGCATGGACGGTGGGAGACCCTCAATATCCACCATGGGGACCGTCTGAGTAAGCGCGGTGAGGTTCCTCTCTATCCATATCAATACTCTCTCAGCCTCTCCAACTAGAGGTCCCCCTGTTGTTGTTGGTCCAGTGACCGTAGCTGATCCTGCCTTTGGTCGAGGACGTCGCCTAGTCCTCGAAAAGTCTGTTGGATGCACTGGCCCCACATCTGCATAGAATATATACATAGTTGTCAGATACTCTAGTACCGAAAAAAATGATATATATAAAAAGAAATAAAAATTAAATAAATTTAAAAGAAAAAAAAACTACAAGCATACCTAATGCTCCTCGTACCACTCTGGGAGGTACACCCATGTCAGGGTCCCTGGAAAAGTCAATTCTGGCATAGGGATAGTCCTCTATCGCCGAAATTTTCCGAGACCACCAGTCGAAAAACTTGTCGTTGAAGGCCTCAATGGTCCTCCATCCTCCCTTTCGCGGAAATAGCACTGCCCATATGTATACTAATGGAGAAGAGGCTATGTGCCCTCGTACTGTCTCCCTCGAACTAAGACTAGCTACCCTCTCGAAGAAGAAAGAACAAAGAATAGTCCCAACCCCGAAGTTTCTATGCCTTTGCATGTGACACTCTGTCAGCTACCTCTTCATGCAATCCAGTAACGTAGTACTCCAGTCAAAAACTTGTGCATTTAAGAACTGAAAAACACAATTCATATGTGTTTTGGAAGCCTGATGCAAAGCCATGGATCAAGTGATCCGTTCAATGATTAGAAATATCACTTTCAGTGATAGTTCTGAGATATTGTTTATCGGCACTTGTGTGCCCATTTTCTCTGTGTATCACTTTCAGTGATAGTTCTGAGATATTGTTTATCGGCACTTGTGTGCCCATTTTCTCTGTGTCGGCATCACAATGGAGTCCAATCAACTCTGCTATGTTGTGAGGCCTAGAGGGAAAGTAAAAAAGTTGATTGGTTCCCCTCTCCTTGAGAGGCATGTCAGAAAGTAGATATCCTCGGTCGTTGGAGTCAATGACTGTCCCTCAAGCATGAAGGCCTCTGCGTTAGGATGCCAATAATCAACCAAGGTGTTTAGTAGCCTAGGTTGTGCTTGCATGAAAGGACACTGGAAGAAATTTAACAAACCACATTGTGGCAATGCGGAGGTAGCAGCAGGGTCCTCACCGACCAGAAAATCAATGTCCTCATGCTCCCTCTCTCTCCAATGAACATACATCCTACAATTCACATGTTCATGACGGATTAGCTCTTGATTTTTTTTATTTTTTTCCACAAAATGGAGGGTATATGCGGGCTGTAGTGTACACAGTCGTGTGTGCACACGTGCATCTTTTCTCCTGCCCACGTGCACACATAGGTTATCATAGGACAACCTGTGTATACATAGGGACAACCTTTTTAAAGGTCGGCACCCCTCCAAAAAAAAAAATTAAATGCATAAAGGAAGAATTGAAATGCAAGAGGGGTTAATATGTACTTACTTGGTCCAAGTGAAAGTTCAGTTAATCCACTGAAGCTCCCGGAATCAACTCTTTTAACAAAGGGGTGCTTTAGTCTTTTTGTCAATTTCTCAATTCATAATGGTGATAATAAGCTGCCAACTTCTATTTATAGACTTTTTGGCCCCTTTTTGTCATTTTTTGGACACTTTTGTCATTTTTTCTAGCCTGAAAATCATTTAGTTTGGTTCAAGAGTGTCTTATGGAATGTTACGATAAATGTTACTTTGGGTATTGGGAATTTTTTCGAGATTTGGGTCATTTTAAAGGTCCTTTGGTAAAAAGTCATTTTTTCGACGTGTTGCATCTAAGTTTGGATTACACCTCCACTTTCTGTATCTCATTGTATTTTTCTATTTGACATAGGATAGACCCCACCGAGTTGTGACACACAACCATATTTGATTCTTTATAAGTGTCGTAATTTACTGGTAGAGCCTAACCCTTCATGGATGCCCTAGGTAGATCCTGGTTGCATTTTTTGGTATCCATGTCGTCACTACTGACTATAGGCTCGGGAGTCCTTATTAGTGTTTATTGATTACGAGTATGAGCCTCATTTGCATGATTCATTATCACTCTTGACCTCACCATCGAGAATCCCAAAACACAATGGGTCTTCTTTTAATCCCTTTTCAGACCCTCTAAACATGAAAATATTGTCGAGCGATCTTGTCTCCCTTCATGCTCGCTAAACTAAAATTTGAAGGCATGTCTATCTAGTATTAGTTTACCCCTTTTTATTTCTGGATGGTCAACTGTACAAAAAAAGGTATACTCTAGGAGCTATGGTTCCCTAGAAGAGTATTCTCAGGTATAATTTAAACCCTTTTTTGGGCCTGAGGAACTAAATTTACGAAAACAGAACCCCCATGGAGTCCATAGTTAAGATCTTTTCAGACTCCCTAAGAGTGAAAATATGGCCAAGTGACATTGTTCCTTCACACTCGCTAAAATGGTCCAAAAGAACATCTCATACGAAGTCTATAGTTAAGCTTTTTTCAGACTCCTTAAATATGAAAAAAATGTCAAGTGATCTTGTCTTTATCACACTCGTTAAAATGGTTTTGAATAAACGTATTTTCAGTGCTAGTTTACCCCTTTTCCGAACTGAATAGACTAGCTTCGAAAAAGGTACTCCAGTGGAGTCTCCTTTTACACTTTTTCAGACTCTCTAAAAATGAAAAATCACAGAGCTTACCTTCTCTGGGCTCGTTAAAACCACATTGAAGGATGTTACCATTATGTCTTATTAATCGCATTTGCATACCTGCGTCTTTGGCCTAATGTTGGCTCCATGTTGCTCTCAACTGAACCATCTGAAGCATGCTTTATACGCAAGCCCTGTAGCACTTTTCCTCTACGTCTTGACACCTTGGCCCATGGAGGATTTTTCCCGAGTGTCCTTTTCTGGCATATGTCCCTTTTCTTTGAGCATCCATTTGTTCCTTGTACTTGGAACTAGTATGTCTACGACACTCNCAAGCCCTGTAGCACTTTTCCTCTACGTCTTGACACCTTGGCCCATGGAGGATTTTTCCCGAGTGTCCTTTTCTGGCATATGTCCCTTTTCTTTGAGCATCCATTTGTTCCTTGTACTTGGAACTAGTATGTCTACGACACTCGATCCGCCTTTGTAACGTAGAATTCCTTTATTCTTTTTCAAGCTTTCCACAATTGTTGAAAAAGACAAAATAATCAAATATACCCCAAAAAGAGGAAGGGAAAAGTATTTTCTTTTTTTTGGCAACACAATGATTCACCCTTGGACAAATCACATCCTTTCGTTTGTTCATCAATCTTTGGGATTTAACATGAACTTAGGAAGTTGGTCTCACTACATAGAGTTGTCTCCTCCTCTATTTGTTTATTCTTCCAAACATTTGGAGAGATTGCGTTGCATCTTGCATCGTAGGCTTATGTCAAATACCATGTCGCCTGAGTCTCATATTTTGTCGTGCTATTGTCCAAGGGAAGTTTTTACCAAGATTGAGTCGACCCCTCTACGTCTCTTGCCCTCATGTCGGAGATACCGAAATCCCAATCAAGTCTTTGTTCAAAATCCATGAATCCCTCAACCTGATCATCAAGATCCTCTAGTCCGTTCCTGACGAGCCATCGGAGACCTCTGGGTAGTGAATTCATACACTCATATTACACTCCTACGCGAGTTGTGAAGATTTCAAAGATGTTTCTCAAGCTCTGAAGGCCTCATCTCTAGCCATCGGGCCTTACTAGATTCTTGAATATGGATATTATACATGTATGTATTTTTGATTTTGAGATGTAGATCAGCTATGTATTTCTCGCAGCTACACTTTGTATAGTTATATGACATCGATAAGCAGTGTATTTGATTGGAAGCCATGATTTTATTTCATCCCGATCATGGGTATGCCCACCTCGGTGAGACAATTTTTATTTTGCAGATGGCACCTCTCGAACTCTGGTCCCTGGGCTCACTTGTTTCGTATGTTGGTGAAGATTGATAATGTATTTCAGCCATCAGATGCTCTTTTGACCTCACACATTAGGGGGCATCTGTTATAACCCTAATTTGCACCAGACATGCTTACCTAGAATCATGCCATCTCATTTTCCATTTTTCGCCAAGCCACTACTGAACAGCTTCTTAAAAACACCATTTTTTGAAGGCATACACACCCTGCTCCACTACTGCATGCATGTATATGCTAGCTGACCCAATATGGCTCGCATATACTGACAAAAGCATGAAAAATAGAAAGTTGCATACGGAACACAGATTTTTGGGTAAATTGCCTAAACTGTTTAACCGCCCATAGCCGGTCACTCAACCAAATACCTAGCCCTTTCTAGCCTATAAAAGAAGGGTAGGGGTCCCATTTGGAGGAGGAAAATAATAGTAAAGAAACTCTACCCGATTTTTCATTCCCCTTGCCCCAACCTTTTGCAACCATTGTGTGAGAATTGAAGAGGAGAAGCATATGTAGAAGTGGTTGATGCATAGTTGAAGAAGAGCCCAGGACCAGATTCAAGGAGAAGTAGCTGATCTCACCATTGTAAGTGACTTTTGTGAGGTTAATAGAAATAATCAATTTTCCCATCCCGCCGTATGAGGTGTTCAATATTCAATTTTGGTTTATATTTTTGGAACCTCTAACCCACTAATTCATATATGAGATGCATGTTCATAGTTCTTTGTTTGTTTGTTTGTGAATGTAGGTTAGCATTGGGAGGATACTTGCATTCAAGGAGAAACTGAAAGCAAAAGGATCAACACCAAGCAATGAGTTCAAGGTAGAGTTACCGGATCCTTTTATCCTTGTGTTTTATGCATGAATGTGGGGTCTATGTCAGGATAATAGTAAAAGGTATGAGACTTTTGAAGGTTATTTCTGCATGCATTATTAAACCCTTAGTGCTAGTATGTATGGGGATTTTCGACCCACAACAGTCTTGGTTTAGGAGGATGATATTCTCTCAGAAAACGTGATTTATTATCTGAGCCGAGACCTGGTTGGACTAGAACTCAATTATTCCCATGTTGAAAAACTTGTGTTGGCAGTAGTTCATGTTGTCTGACGGTTCCGTCATTACATCTTGTTTCACAAGACCACTGTAATTGTCGTTGTGAATCTGTTTCAATACGTGTTGACACGACGTGTAATCATCGAAAATATCAGTAGATGGATAGTTATCCTCTAGTAATTTGACTTGGATTTTGTTTCGGAGAAATCCAAAAAGTCGTTGGTCTTCATGGAACTCATCTTTGAACTTCTGGTCAAATTAGGTGATGTTATACCTGAGGAGTCACCTATCAAAGGAGACATGTTTTTTATTGCATCTCCGAACCCCTGGTATGGAGATATACTAGTCTATCTCTATACTTTGAAGTGCCCCACCTCTTCTTCTCTTGATGAGTGTTGTTGTATACGCCATCAAGCCAAGAACTATCTCATACTCGAGGACACTCTGTATCGTCCAGGTGTATATTGCATCCTTCGCCAGTGTCTCACTCTTGAAGAAGCGTAAATCATTCTTAAGGATTGCCACACTGGAGCATGTGGTGGTCATCTATCTGGGTTGGCAACAACCCAAAAGATTCTACAAGTTAGTTACTTTTGGCCGAAATTAATCAAATATTGTGTTGAATCAGTCAAGAAGTGCCACTCGTGTTAGGTCTTCTCTTGGAAGATGAGGGCACACCCAACTCCCATGTTTCCCATCATCACAGTTGGTCCCTTGACTAAGTGGGGGATTTATCATGCTACATGTAACCCCCTTTTAGCAAGGGGATACCATTATATCATCATAGCAATAGACTACTTCACGAAGTGGGTTGAGGCTATGCCAATGTTTAAATATGATGGCGAGACACCATCTCTCTTTTTGTTTAACAAAATAATAGAAAGGTTCAGCGTCTCGAGAGATATTGTCACTGACCATGGTAGTCACCTTCAGAATAAAATGATGTCCTAGTTAACGTCAAATCTTGGGTTGAGGCAAGAACATTCGTCACCCTACTACCCACAAGAAAATGGTTAGGTGGAAGCTGTGAATAAGTCCCTTAAGACTATTCTACCATGAACGATCAATTCGGCCAAGTCAAATTGGAATTTGATGTTGTACTTGACATTATGGGCCTACCAAATGTCTGTTAAGACTGTAACCGATTTCTCCCCTTTTCAACTCGTTTACGGGATGGAAGTAGTCTTGCCTACAGAGTGCCAGATCCTGTTTCTAAAGTTGGCAGTACAGTTATTTCCAGACACTTCACCATTTGAACAACATTTATTATATCTTGAGAAGCTCGATGAGCAGTGTCGTGATGTAGCCTTAGCTAATGAGGCTCACAAAAAAAAGGTCAAGTGTCAGTATGATAGGTCTGTTTGTCCTCGAATTTTCTCTGAAGGCGACTTTGTCTTGGTCTACGACCAATATAAGGACCCCCTGGGGGAAGGCAATTTCAAACCCATGTGGTTCATACCTTTCATCGTGAAGGAGGTTCTAAAGAAGGGTGCTTATCGTCTGGTGTACTTTGAGGTAAATTATTTGGTAGAGCCTATAAATGGGCTCTACCTCAAGAAGTATTACTCATAGGTGGGTCACCTTCGGTGACTTCTTGTACATATGTATAGTTCTTGTACATTTTCTTTTTAGTTTTTGTCTTTTTGGTTTTATGGACGTGTCATTTTTTTATGTCATCCTTTTCACTGTAGGAGATGTCAAGTGAATCATAGGTGTTTGTTGGGTTTGCAGATGGCATTAGCTAATACACTTGGAGGCCTCCTTCTGCAGCTTGGGTGATTTTCACACCTCAAGGCCAGTTGCTATCTTCAAGAGGTATCTGTTTAGGTGATGCCACAAACAATTTCGTCGAATATAGTGCATTCTTAGAGTTTCTTTGTGACGCTTTGTCACATGGTATCTCTCACCTCCAGGTCTACTTAGACGCTCAGCTAGTTGTGTCCCAGTTAAATGGGGTTTACCGTGTTCATGATCCTACTCTACACCGACGGTTCCTTAGGGTACGTCTCTTAGAACGAAGCTTTGATTACATCACATATATCCATGTTCCTAGGATATTGAGTCAAATCACATATACTCTAGCTAATCATGTATTAGATAGGCATATTGCACACATGTAATAAAAATCACACACACACACATGTAAATACATTTGTAAAATAAATTCAATCCATAAGATGTAAAAGGATGTAAATATGCATATATATATCGAAAACATCAGAGTACATAGGTGGGTGAAAGCATCTCAAAAATATTCTAGTAAGAGTCACAAGACTTATGCCTTAAAAAATATACAAAAGGTGCCCTCGACACATGAGTAGTCTAGCCTATCTAAGGGCGGGGCCTATTGGCCCTGCCATAATGAAAAATGACATTTTCCAAATGTCGAAAGAGATGTACCCAAGTCCGTGGTACCCCAACTATGTTAGGTTGCATCCCTGGTGGAAGATCCTTAATCTCTGCCATAGGGAATGTGCAAGTGAGCGCGGTGAGGTTCTTCTCCACCCATATGAATACTCTCTTAGCCTCTTTGGATGGAGGCCCCCTTGCTGCTGCTGTTGGTCTGGTGGCTGTGGATGGTCCAGCCTCTGGTTGAGGATGTCACCTAGTCCTCGAGAAGTCTACTGGATGCACTAGTCCCACATATGTACACAATAGATACATAAGTGTCAGATACTCCGGTATACAAAAAGAAATGATATATATAAAAAGAAATAAAAATTAAATAACTCTGAAAAAACAAACTTACCCATCTCACCTCTCTCTGCTCTAGGAGGTACAGGAATGTCAGGATCTCTAGAAACATTGATCCCAACATAGGGGTAGTCCTCTATTACCAGAATATATTGTGCCCACCAGTCAAAAAACTTATCATCGAAGGCCTCAACGGTCCTCCCTCTCCCCTATCGTGGCATCAACATCGCTCATCTGCATAATGTTGGGAGAGAGGCCACGTGCCCTCGTATCATCTCTGGTGGACTAATACTGGGTACCCTCTCGAAGAAAAAGGAACACAGAACAGTCCCAAATCCAAAGTTTTTGTTCTCCCATATCTGACACTCTGTTATTTGTCTCTTCATGCAATCTAGCATGGTTGTACTCCAATTGAAAATCCATGCATTTAAGCACTACACTGCACAATGCAGGTGTGCCTAGGAGGCCCGATGTAATGTTGTGGATCCAGTGATCCGCCCAATTAGCCCAAAAATAATTTAGTGTGGTTCTTGAGTTTCTTTTGGGATGTTAAAATGCATTTTACTTTAGGTTTGGTGAACTTTTTGAGAGTTGGGGCACTTTTAAGGTCCTTTGGTGAAAAGTCATTTTTTAAACTTTGTGCATTTAATATAGGATTCCACCTCCACTTGTTGCACCTCATTGTATTTTTCTCTTTTCCATAGGATTGATCCCACTGAATTACGACATAGAACCCTAAATCCTACTCTAGAAGTGTTGTAATTTAGTGGTAGAGCCTGCCTTCACATGGATTCCCTAAATAGATCTTGGTTGCATTTTGGTGTCCATGTCGTCGCTAATGATTTTAGGCTCGAGAGTCCTTTTAGTCCTATCTTGATTACCAGTTCAGGCCTTCACATGTATGATATGTTATCACTCTTGGTTTCACCCTCGGGACTCCCAAAACAATGGGTCTTCTTTTAAGCCCTTTTTAGACCCTCTAAACATGAAAATATTGTCGAGCGATCTTGTTTCCCTTCACGCTAGCCAAACTAAAATTCGAAGGCACATATGTCCGGTAGTAGTTTACCCCTTTTTCAGTCTATATGGTAAAATGTACGAATAAAGGTATACTCTAGGGGCCTTGGTTCTATAGAAGAGTATTCTCAGGTATAAATTTAACCCTTTTTCTGGCCCGAGGGACTAAATTTACAAAAAAGGAACCCCCACAGAGTCCATAGTTAAGCTCTTTTCAGACTCCCTAAAATTGAAAATATGGCTGAGTGACCTTGTTTCTTCACACTCGTTAAATTGGTCTAGAAGAACATCCCTTATGGAGTCCATAGTTAAGCTCTTTTCAGAATCCTTAAATATGAAAAGATTGTCGAGTGATGTTGTCTTTGTCACACTCGTTAAAATGATTTTGATTAGACGTCTGTTTAGTGATATTTTACCCCTTTTTCAAATCGACTAGACTACCTTCGAAAAAGGCACCCTAGTGGAGTCTCCTTTTACGTTTTTTCAGACTCTCTAAAAAATAAAAATCGTCAAGCTTACCTTCTCTGGGATCACTAAAATTACATCGAAGGACGTTATCATTTCGTCTTATTAATCTCATTTTCATCCTTGCGTCTTTGGCCTAATGTCAGCTCCATGTTTCTCTCAACTGAACCATCTGAAGAATGCCTTATATGCAAGCCTTGTAGCACTTTTCCTTTGTGTCTTGACACCTTGACCCATGGAGGATTTTTCCCGAGTTTCCTTTTCCTGCATATGTCCCCTTTCTCTGAGCATTAGTGTGTTACTTGCACTTGGAAATGGTATGTCTGCGACACTCGTTCCTCTTTTGTAACATAACATTCTTTTATTATTTTTCAAGCTTTCCAAAATTATTGAAAAATACAAACAAATCAAATATACCCCAAAAAGAGGAAGGGAAAAGTATTTTCCTTTCTGTTGACAGCACAATGAGTCTCCCTTGGACAAAGCACATCCTTATGTTTGTTCGTCAAGATCTAGGATTCAATATGACCTTAGGAAGTTTTTATCGCTATGTAGAGTTGTGTCTTCCTCCGTTTCGTTATCCTTCCAAACATATGGAGAGTTCGTGTTGCCTCCTGCATCATGAACTTATGTCAATGCCACGTTGCCTGAGTCTCATATTTTTTTGTTATTTTTTCCATGAGAAGTTGTTCTAAGCTTGAGTCATCCCTTCTGTAGTTTGTCTCTTGTCCTCATGCCTGACCACCCCGAAAGACCAATCAAGTCCTTATTCAAAATCAATGAATTTCTCTGCTTGATCACCGAGATCCTCTTGTTTATTCCCGACGAGCCATCGAAGACCTCTGGGTAGTGAAATGGTACACTGATATTACACTCCTACCCAAGTTTTGAAGATTTTGAAGTTGTTTCTCAAGCTCTGAATACCTCATCTCCAGCCATCACACGTCATTGGCTTCTTGAATATGGATACTATACATGTATATCTTTTGATTTTGAGATATAGATCTGTTGTGTACTACTCATGGCTACACTTTATATAGTTATATGACATGGATCTACAGTGTATTTGATTGGCATCCATGATTTTATTTCATCTTGAGCATGGGTATGCCCGCCTCAGTGAGACAAATTGTTATTTTGCAGATGGAAACTCCTGAAATCTGGTCCCTGGGCTCAGTGACTTCGTACGTTGGTGAAGATTTATAATATATTTTGGCCATCAGATACTCTTCTAACCTCATACATTAGGGGGAATATGTTATAACCCTAAATTACACCAGACATGCATACCTAGCATCAGGCCATCTTACTTGCTATCTTTTCCAAGCCATCACTGAACAACTCTTCTAAAAACCATTTTGTCGAAGGTGTACATGCCCTGCACCACTACTGCCCACATACACATGCTTTTTGTACCACTACAGCCCGTGTACACTCACAAAAAGCACAAAAAATGAAAATTTCAAACGGATATGGGTTTTTGGGCCGTTACCTAACCATTTGACCGCCCATAGCTAGTCACCCCAACCATTACTATCTTTTTTGGCCTATAAAATAAGGTGTTGGTGTCCCATACAAAGAATAAGCACGAGAGCATAGAAACTCTGCCCATTTTAGTATTCCCTATTTTCCCCAATATTTTTCAACCACATTATGATTTTGAGCGATAATTCCCTTTTTCCTCCATTGCAAATCCTTGCCATTTCCCCAGAGAGAACTAAAGAGGAGAAGAATACATGGAATCAGTTGGTGCATGGTGAAGAGGATCCCAAGACCGAGTTCGAGGAGCAGTTTCTTGTCTCATATTGTAACCAACTTTTGTGAGATTAATATAAAGAAATACTTTTTCCATCCCACCAAATGATGTCTTAAATATTTATGATTTGTTTACATTCTTTGTTGTGATGTCTAACCCACTAATCCATATATAGAATTCATTCTTGTAGTTTCTTGTTTGTCTTTTGGTGAACACAGGTTGGCCTTGGCATGATATATGTAGTCGAGAAACAACTAAGCGCAAAGGGATCGACACTAGATGCAGAGTTTAAGGTATGCCTACCAGATCCCTATACTTTGTCTTTTATGTATGATTGTGGGGTAATGACGGGATAGTTGTTAACAATAGGATACTTTAGACGGTTATATCTACCTGCACTTTATAACCCTGGTGTAGTCTGTAGGGTGTTTTCCTACTATAGCACATGCTTCTTTTGCACTCTGACTGTTGTTCTTCCTGCTTTTGTGAGCCTTTCTTCTTTTAGCATGACGAGTTATTATCCTCCCTTTTCACCCACTTTCTTCTCTTTATTTCTTCTATGTTTTATTCTTCTACTTTATTCTTTTGTTTTATTCCTCTTACTATGAAATGTACTCATGAATGTGCCTCAACTACGCACTGTACTCTCGAGCCTTCCTTGTCTTTCTTCTACTGTGCACATCTTCCATACTTGGGATTTTCATGAATATTATTTCCACAATTGTTGTCCAACATGTAGCATCCCCAGCCACCTCTTGGGATATGGCACTTAAAATTTTGAATTCTGATACTAATTTAAATCACAAAAATATTATGCAAATGCACAGATTCATAAAAAATAATAGCATAAATACGCATGCAACATACACGGGAAAAAACCCATGAAAAATAATGTATAAATATTAATGATTCATATGAATTAACACACAATTAACACTTATCTTTGATTTAAAAGAACACAATCTGAGTGCAGACCTTCCACGTTCCTCCCAGCCTTATAATGCACTACTTATAACTCTCAGTAGTGGGTCACCCCTGAGATGGGAAAAAACTCCACCTGGGTAAAGGATTCCTAGCCCGACTAAGTTATCTTAGATAAAAAAAAAACTTAGTCACATGTGCCAACTCAAACTAACAACCTACAGTCCCTCATTCCCCACATGCATGTCCCACCCCAGGAAGTGTGCCCCTTCTCTAATCATTAGTCCCTTGACTGCCACACTTCCTTTCTGGGGCTTCAGCAGCTGGTTGAGCATGAAGTCTCTAATCCCTATAGATACATTTTGTCACCTTTGGGAATCAATTCCCAACAATTCTCTCACTTGAAGAGAATTTTCACAAGCCTGACAACCTACCTCTTCAATATCCTATAGGCCTAACAACCTACTTCTTTAGTCCAGCCCCCAGCTAACCAGGGTATAGATATGGTGATAGTAACAAGAGGTTACAGAGGACAACTCAATGAGTGAAGGAATGATGATGGAATGATAGGAAAATGAACTAATTCCAAACTATAAGTATGCATGTTCTGAACTTGACACTTGTCATGTTGAGAACTACCTTGGTCCCACTTGTCCCCGTCCTTAGAAATTAATAAAAAATAATTGTCCATACTTTGTAATTTAAGGAATATTAATATAATATTCCTTTGGGCTTAATCCCCCTATCTTATCCCCTTATCCTTAACTTTTATCTCCACTTTCCCTATCTAGTGGAATTTATCCCCCCATACTCTTTTACATGGTTGGTCTACAACAACGATGTGTTTTCATTAATATTTGCATGTGATTACATATTACAATGATGGCTCACTAGCCATTTAACATCTGGCTCTCTAGCCTAATAACCACATAGAAACTTTGGCCTCAATACATATGCAGTCATATATAACTTAGCTCTGTGCACTTCCAGTTCACTACCACACACTTAACCAAGTGTGTGCAACACCAAAACCAAGTGTCAATGACTCACCATCCTATAAGCATATTTAAATTTACAATTGGTACCAACAACTCACCATCCTATGTGTTAATTTACATTTATATGTACAATTGCGGTTCACCCTATGGGTATTTCATTCCCCTCCCCCTTATTTATTCACTTTCCTCGGTGTAGTATATACACATATACAAAAAAAAATTCAAAAGTCCTCAAAAAGATGCGGATACTCTACCCGCATGGCCTCTTCATTTTCCCGAGTTGCATCCTCAGGATTGTACCAGGTCCATTGGACCTTTACTATCCTTATGGATCGATTCCAAAGCTACTTGATCTTTCGATTCAATATGCACACCAGATGTACTTGAAATTTGCCTTCTTGCTCCACCTGAATCACATTCCAATTAATGACATTATTAACATTAGGTACATACTTTTTAATAAATGATACATGGAATACATTATGAATACACATTGATGTAGGTAAGGCAAGCATATATGCTACAGGGCCAATCCTCTCCAGTATTTTAAATGGTCCACAGTAACGTGCTTCCATCTTTAAATAATTTCCAAAATTCAAGGAACTTATCTTGGCTTTTACTTTTAAGAACACATGATCATCCACTTTAAATTATTCATGATTTCTTCCTTTATAAACATAACTTTTCTACCTGTCCTCGGAAACCTTTAAATTCAATATTATTTGTATCATCTTCTCTTCCATTTCCCTAAGTAGCTCCAACCCAAATATTGCTCTATCTGTTGGGTTGTTCTATCTCATTGGTGTGTTGCAATTTCTACCATAAAGTGCCTCAAATGGAATAATCTTTAGAGATTCTTGATACCCATTGTTATAAGTGAACTCAACCAAATGAAAATAATCCTCCCATTTGGGCGGTTTATCCATCACATACATTCTTATAATATATTCTATTATCTGATTTACCCTTTATGTTTCCCCATCTGACTCTAGCTGATAGGCTATGCTAAAATGGATATTTGTTTTGAATCCCTTGAATAATCGTTTCCAAAAATTTGATATAAATTTTGGATCTCTATTAGGAAAAATTGTCTTGGGTATACCATGTAGTCGAACAATTTATCTCATATAAATATCAATAATGTTGGTTTCCTTATGAGTTAGCTTTACTGGAATAAAATGGGTAGCTTTAGTGAGCTTATCTACCACTACCATGATAGAATCATGCTGCGTGTTTGTTCTAGGTAGTTTGGTGATGAAATCCATTGTTACAACTTCCTATTTCCACTTAGGAATGGTTAATGGATGTAGCAAACTAGTTGGTTGTTTATTCTCAACCTTGACCTTTTGACATTCCAAATAATTGGAAATAAAATGAACTTCTTTCTTTATGACTGGCCAATAATATTGGCTCTTGATAGCTGCAATAGTTTTCTAGATAATCTGGGTTCCCAGGATAAGGTACATTATTCATTTCTCTCAATATCATATTTTTCAATTCATGGGAATTTGGCATGCAAATTCTTGACATGTACATGAGAATTTCATCATTTTCTAGCTTATAATATTCAATTTTTTGTGGTAAATTATCTTGTTGATTTTTTTCCTTTACCTCCATGTATTTATGATCTGATTTTGCAGCCTCTAAAATTATATCTTTCAAATATGATTGGTGCATGCTAATGGCTATATCATGCATCTCATTCACCCTCTTTCTAAGTGCATCAACTACCTTGTTCTCTTTACCTTTGATATTCTTTATATCAAAGTCATATTCACTGAGGAATTCTAACCATCTAGTTTTCTTGTCATTTAGAGTTGGATGTCCAAATAAATATTTCAGACCACTATGATTTTTCCTCAACTCAAATATTTTTTCCATGAGGTAGTGCCTCCACATATTCAAGTCACGCACTATGGTTTCCAACTCCAAATCATGAGTATCATAGTCACTAGTTCCTTTCATGCTCCTTCAACTTCCTTGATTCATAGCACACAACATACCCCTTTTGACTAAGGACTCCACCAAGCCCTTCTTTACATGCATTAGTGCATACAATGAAGTCTTGATTTGGATAAATAATCCTTAGTATTGGAGAAGTTGTTAATAAATTCTTCAAGTGTTGGAAAATTCTTTCACAATATGATGTTCACTCAAACTTTACACTCTTTTTTTGCAAGGAAGTGATTGGGTGTGCAATCTTTGAGAATCCCTCAATAAATCTCATGTAGTAACTTTCAAGTCCCATGAATGATATTACCTCAAAGACATTCCTTGGTGTTTTACATCCTTCAATGGACCTTATCTTTTATGGGTCCACTGTTATTCCTTCCTCTAAAATGATATGGCCCAAATAATGAATTTGCTTTTGATAGAATGGGAACTTGCTCAATTTGGCATATAATTGATGCTCCCTCAATAATTTTAATACCATCCTCAAGTGTTTCTCATGTTATTCCTATGACTTAGAATATATAAGAATGTCATCCAAAAATGCAATGACAAACTTATCTAAGTATTATATGAAAATACCATTCATTAAACACATGAAGACAACTGGTGCATTTGATAACCCAAATGGCACCATTGTGGACTCATAATAGCCATACCTTGTTTGTAAGGAAGTCTTGTTGATGCCTTCATATTTAACTCTTACCTGATGATAGCTTGACCTGAGATCAATCTTGGAGAATATTTTTTCATCTTTCAGTTGATCAAAGAGGTCATCAATCCTTGGAAAATGATACGTGTTCTTCATAGTTAGCTTGTTCAACTACCTGAAGTCAATGCAAAGTATAAATGTTCCATCCTTTTTCTTCACAAATAATATTGGGGCACCCCAAGGTGACACACTTGGGCATATGTATCCCTTCTTTAGAAGCTCTTCAAGTTTCATTTGTGATTCCTTCAATTTTAGTATACTCATCCTGTAAGGGGTCTTGGATACTGGGGCTGCTCCAAGAATTAGATTGATGGAGAAATCAATATCTCTTTTAGGGGGTAATATGGGTATGTCTCTAAATACATCTTCAAAATCCTTTAGGACCGCATAATATTCAATATTTGACACCTTATCTTTAGGTGTCTCTTCCATATGTGTTGCAAATATTTGAAACCCTTTTCTGTAACTTTTCTTCAGTTTCAAGGCTGAAACTTCTTTGATGGTTACTGCCCTAGGAATTCCTTGTACTATCCTTAGGTTCCCTTCATCATCCAAGTAGGTAAATTCCTTATTATAATAGTCTATGACAGAATGATGTTGGTCCAACCAATCCATACCAATCAGTAAATCATAGGAACCTAAAGGTATGGTTTTAAAATATTCTCTAGTGCTCAGTCCATTCATGTCCATTGGGAATGCCTTAACCATCTCATTAATTTTTATTTTATCTTTGATATCCAACTGAACCAACCAATATTTCCCAAGCTTACTTCTTGGAAAATCAAATATTTCCACCATATTAGGATCTAGATAACTATGACTATCTCCTGAATAAATTAAAATAACAATGGTTTGGTTGTTGATATTACCATCCATTTCAATCATATGTGATTGAAACTTATCTTTCTTATTATCTAGGGCTATGTAAATCCTAGGTACATTTATGCCCATGTCCTCCACTATATCAGCGTGTTGTACATTGTGAATAGTCTTCCCTTTTTCACCTCTGTAAGGGAAATTTTTGTGCATATGATCTCCCCCACAACCCCAACATTGAATAGGTGGATACCTTGGTCTTTGCCCCAATGTCTCGATCATTCTGGGTTTTTTAGAAGATGTTTGTCCCTAAAAATTATTTCTAAAGAATGGTGGCTTAGTCCCCTTATTCATTTGTTCCATATTTCTTTTCTTCTTGTCTTCCCAAGATTTTTGGAAAGATGGTCTTCCTTTATGTTGATCATAAAGGCATTTAACTCACCTTATGGTTTCCTCCAATGTTTTATGATCATCATATTGTATCTTGTCACTGATGAATGATGGAATCCCACTCAAATACCTATGAATCTTAACCGGCTCATCCTTGATGAAAGAAACATACTTAAACATCTCTAAAAACCTCCTTTCTTATTCATCTATGGTCATACTCCCAAGCTTGAGTTCAAACAACTCATTCATTTTCTTGTCATATTGTCTCTTAGTCATGTATTTATTTTGAAAATACATCTTGAATTCCCTCCAATTAACCTTCTTCTCATCAATGTGTTGCACCTGCACAAATTCATCTCACCACATTGATGTTTTTCCCTTGATATAATAGATGGCAATTCTTCCTTCTATGTGTGAAGAGTAATTATGCAATTGAAAATACTTCCTCGTGCCTAGAATACATGTCTTTGCATCCTCATCCTTCTTGTGCTCACCATCGAATGTAAGAGGATTGTTTTTTTTCATTGATCCATGTATCTCATCCACCCCATACCTCCTCTTATGTTTCTTGACAGGGGATGGACTTAAGCTACTGTTTTCTCTCGTAGTGGAATGACTTGGGGAGTGATGGTGATGTATGCCAACACTTCTTGTTCTTCTCCTGTCTTCATCGGACCTATGAATTCCTGATTTGATCGAGTCATTCTCCTTATCCATATTCTTTTCTATTATGTCCAAGATATGAATTAACTTTATGTTTAATCCCTCCTTCTTCTCCTTGTCTTTCATAATCCTGTCATTATCAAATTTATATCTTTTGAAATCCTTTTACAAAATTTTTATGGTCTCTACCAAGTTCATGCTTTCTTCTTTTACTTCTCCATGTCCATTTGAATTTGTACCTTCATGGCCTATATTGACATACATCCATATGATCTCATATTCATGGTTGTAATCCTCTTGTGCATATTCCATGATTTTGAACTTTGTGTTGATCCTTTTCTGATCTAAATGTTGTTAACTCTACAAAATGTGTTGCCAAAAAAACTTGTTAGGTTAAATAATTTAACAAATTCATGAAATTATGTACAATTCTGGTTCAATAATGCATCATAATTATTTCTTCTGATTTCTTGTAAAATTGGATACCCACATGAATTTTATGGGTGAAAATTTATAGTCTACTATCCAAGACCTTTCCAACACTTGATTTTGTTTCTCAATTCTGAGTCTTGAGTAGAAAGTTATGGTCATTTGAAAATTGTACATTAATTCTTTTTTTCATACATCAAATACGTGAAAATATGTGTTGTAATTATGAATTTTTCACTTGCTCCATTGGAGTTTTTGTAGGACCCCAATTGGTTTTCTTCATATACATATTTTGGATAATCTTTCCAAGTTTCACCTCTTTCTGGGTTGTGGGCTGCTAGATACAACCTGCTGAAGTTTCAGGCCAATTAGTGTTTTTGGCCTTGAATGCTACATGTACCTTCCATTCCCTCTTAAACATTTTTAACTTGCCCAGAATCGTAATTCAACCCCATGAACATGTTCTATGGTTCAATATATTTCCATAGACTACTCATGTGCCTCAATTTGATTCCATAGAAGGAAGTTATGGCCTTCAAAATATAAATGGGATTAAAATTTACTCTCCATATTCAGGCTTTAAATCACTCATCATAACTTCATTTGATGAATGTAATACACCGATAAAAATCTATCTCTGAGCTCTTTCATTTGATTTGAAAATAGAAAATTTTAGGGTGCACTATTTTTTCATTACTAAAAGCATTTTTTAGGGCCTCAAAAATTCCCTACAAAAAGATGACCTTCAAACAATACAAAAATGTTGCATAAAATCACTAGTTTTCTGTTGTTGTAGACAACCAAACTGACTTTGCACGCACCACTTCTAAATTATAAACATATACTTATCATGTGTAGTTCTACACGCACAATGCCAAAATGTAGCACATGAACCACACATCCATATCCAGTGTGCACCACTTTTCTGTCATGTGCCAATATCTACTACGCACAACTTTTGTGTCATGTGCCAATACCTACTATAAAGAACTTTTGTGTCATGCATAAATACCTACTACACACAATTTTTGTGCCACTTGCCAATACCTATTACGCACCAATATTCTACACACATTTCACTCTTCGCACTTAACAATGCCAAGGTTCAATGTGCTCACACCACTCAACAATACTCCAAGCACACCAATTATACTTCTGCATGGTGTGAATATTTTAACGTGCATGCACTGCATACCAACATTTTGTGTTAAATATTAAATGCAATTTTGTTTCACAATTTTCCAGTACACAATGCGTACATCTTTCAAACCAATATTATGCGCGCGCCACTAGTTTTACAAAACGCAGTGCCAAATTTTAGTGCGCAGACCCGCGCACTATATTTTTTTCGCACATCACAATATTTTCTCCTCGCAACGCCTAATTTTAGTGCGCACACATGCGCACCATCATTTTTATTGCATCACCAACTTGCACTGCACAACACCAATTTTTTGTGCGCACACTCGCGCACCACAATTTTTCATGCATCACCATCTTTGCACCGCATATCGCCAAATTCTAATGTGAACACCCACGCACCATTTTTTTTTTGTGCATCACCAGTTTTTCATTGTGAAACATCAAATTTTAGTGTGCACATCCATGAATGATTATTTTTTCGCTCTTAGTTGGTTGGGGTAATACCCCTATTTCCCACAGGTTGTAAATATAACTATAACTTGCCAAAAGATTGCGGTAGACGAAATATGTGTTAATGATGGATTTAATGAACCTTTTTTTATAAAATGTAATGTATGTATTTTCTGTTATTAATATAAAATGGATAATGTGGCTTAACTATTGAAAGGGGGGCTTTCTAAGGTAGACCATAGTGCTAGAAGAGAAAATAGCACTTGCAGCTCTATGGTCCGAAGAGGAACTGGGAAATAATCTTGTTCTGTTTTCAAGAAGTTGTTTCTAGGGTTTTGTTCCAAGCTAATAAACAGGGCTGATGAGTGGCTGTGGAAGTACTCGTGTAGACCTCCTTGCTTGGTATAGAGAAAACCGATGGCCAAGATCTCGTGTGAGGAGGAGAGTAACCTCCATCTCCGACTTTTGTTGAGAAACAAGAAAGAGTCTCTCTCAGAGCACCATGGTCTAGCTTGGGGGTGGCTAGTGGTAAATCCATTCAAGAGTGGTTGTGCCTATGGTTGGGTGGAAACAAGCACCCCTTTTAGTAGTCACTTCATGATTATGGTTTCCTGATAAGTATTTTCACACTCTGTGTATTGAAATGGAAATGATGATTGAATATATTTATATGTCTATGACTGAGTTTTGTATTGAATGATTAAGGTAGAAATATGTATGGTCTCTCTGTGAACCCATGGTATTCTATTTATCTCAGCTTAGTAGATAGATAGTTATGGGACATGAGTCTACAAGAGAGTTGAGGTAGGATTAACTGGAATGCTTAAGTCCTGCTGACCTCTCGAATCAAACTTCATGGGAATACTAAGTTCAAACCCTATAGAAGGAGGGTGCCTCCTTCAGACCTTTCACTTGTGTGACCAAGGGCTCATGCTCATGTTCTTAACCAATTCATAGCTAAGAGATTAATGTGTATCCCATGAGAGTTTTCAAAGGACCCATGTGGTTAAGGTTTGGGAACCTTGTGCTAGTCCCGAAAGGAGCTAAGCCTTTCTGGCTTTGAAACTCCAAGAGTTTGGAGCTCTGGAGTATTTCAACCTTACCATTTGTAAACCAACTAAATACAACTGATTGCTATGGTTACCCACTAGGTTTATTGGTTCCTAGTGGTCTCCTTAACCACAACAGATAGACCTGCCCCACCGTTAAACCTTGGCCCATTCATTTATCAAGAGGTAACGTGAGCCATAGATCTGAGGGTATTCGAGAATCCCTATGGACATCAAATTTATGCCGAGGTAACTTTGATGAAGTCCTACTTTAGGAGAACAGATATGTTATAGCACCAAACTCCCTGAATGTCGAAATTACGAAGTGATGAGAGCCGTGGATTTGGGGATTTCATTGAGAGTGCCTCTTACTTGTCTGATCAACCAGTTGAGGGGCCCATGTATGGTACTTCAACAAATTCCTACTTCGGGAGAACGAAGCAGCCATGATGTCGAAACCTATGAAGGCTAGAGCTGGGAAGTGACGAGAATTGTAGATCTAGAGACCCTTCAGGACCTCCCATGATCGTTAGATAAATACCATGTTCAACACGATGTTGACCACTCTGGGAGCAAGGAGGAAGTAACACCACAAATTCCCCAAATACCAAAGTTATGAAGTAACGAAGGTCGTATATCCAGGGGTTACATGCCATGAAATTAAAGGGCTTGGAAGGCTATTAGTTCAGGGTGACATCGCATGTTGATTTCACCCAGGGTTATGTGGACCCACGTTTGACGTTCCACGTGTCACCTAGATTTGTATGTTTTGCAGACCCTATGTGACCACTAAAACATGACACGTGTCACCCCCTATAGGGGACACATGTCATATCTACCTTGTCGCGTGTCACCCCTGGCACTTTCTTACGTTTTCCATTCGATGGTTGGAGTACTCGGAACCCACTTGTCCTTTCCCCACATCTAGTATGTCACCATGTGGGAGATTGGACCCTACAGGAGTCTAGGACTTCTGGAATCCGAAGGTTTGGGATGTAGTGTCAAGGATAAGTTGAAAGGCCCGAAGGCTGAAGCCACGTGGAAAAATTTTGGGCTCCTTCGGGAGTTTGGGGATTTGGGACTTCAGATGACCTATGTGTAGGGAGGAAAAAGGGTCGTTCAGTGCCGAAGCATCGAACACCGAAATCCCCTCTAGATTAGATGTTAAATGAAGACCTGTCACACCATTGGATTGGTCGGTGGATGGACCGTCCCCGTGGATGTAGGAACTTGGGGAGGGTATGAATGAGGTGGAGCCACATGGCCCATGACTGATAACATCCAAAGAACTTTGGGAGAACCTAACTTGTGATCCATAGCTTGGTTTTGAGTATGATAAAAGTTGTTAGAGAGATACAATTGAGTAGAAGAGCATGGAGACCTCAGAGAGATGATTTGAGACAATAAAAGTAAGTGAAATTTTGATTCCCCATCACTATAAAGAGTACTTAGGGGTCGAGTGTGTTACAAATTGGTATCAGAGCATGGTTACACAAATTGGTATTAGAGCATGGTTACACAAATTGGTATTGGAGCATGGTTACACAGATTGGTATTAGAGCATGGCTACAACACTTGTCTTTCTTGGGATAATGAACGAGTCGCTTAAAAATATTTTTAGAGAACTTTTAGGGGTGACACCCTATCTTACCCCATTCCTAAGTGGCTTAGTTACACCTCTACTGAAGAGAGGAATGAAACTTTCTGTTGTTGTATATGTTTTGAGAAATCTGAATTGTGTGTTTTTCATAAATAAGTAGCTCATTAACTAACATAAAATTCTTCATCAACACGCAAATGGTCAGGGGACCACAGGAAAACTACAACATAAAGGAAGGTGACACACCATGAATTGGGGGGAAGATCCCACAATAGAGAGGAATAATATGATGAAAGGAGGGTGGTGGAAACCCCTCTGGATTTGGATGAAACTGTAAGAAGCCTCATGGAAGAATTACTGAGTTGTAACTATGACAAAGGAAGGTTGATAAAAGAGAAGGAAAAGAAAACTAAAATTAATGCAGTCCTACTCCAAAGCTTATCAGATATACAAAGTCAGATACAACATGAACCAACAGCCAATCATGCGGAAAAAAATCATATTAAGAAGACCCAGAGTCCACCTGAGATACAAAAGCATGGCCATAAAAGTGACCACACAAGGAGGAGCACCTCAAAGAAGGCCCAACATGGAGCCAAGAGACACTCATTGGAAGAATCATCTACTGACTAAAATGACAACTCCAAGGAATCTTCTAGTAGAAAAAATAGTTGACATTCCCAGAGAAGAGGAAATAAGAGGAAACATTCCAAGAGTCATGACCTTGAAGAGTTCAAGAAAGTCAAACCACCCACTTTAGATGTAGAAATTAAAAAGGGGGAAGAAGTAGAAGTTTGGTTTCCTGACTTGAAGAAGTATTTCAGAGTCCATTACTCTGAAAATTTAAAGGTTTGAATAGCCATTTTCAACCTAAATGGAAAGGCCTCCATTTGTTGGGAGCATCTTAGGAGTGTGAAAGGAATCCATGAGAAGGACTTGTCATGGAAACACTTTGAGAAATGCTTCAAGAACAAGTATCTTTCAGAGAAATACTTTGATGGGAATACCAAGGAGTTCTATGAACTAAAGTTGGTACAACTCACCATAGATAAATATATCAATAAATTCCTTGAGCTGATAAGGTATGTTCCCTACATAAATGATGAAAAGGTAAATATGCAATGATTTATTATTGGACTGCCTCAGTCCTTCTGGGACAAAATTGAATTTGATGAGCTAAAGACCTTAGAAGACATTATAAGTAAGGAAAGGTATTTCTATGACCAATTCAATAATAAGACAGAACCTCATGAGGACTGGAAGAAGAAAAGAAATTTGGTATTCAAGAAGAAATGGTTTAAACCTAGAAGGTTTAAGAACTATGGGAAGGGTTCTAATATGATACTTCCTAATAAAAGTGTATATAAGAAAAATTTCCCCTCTTAGAGTGGAAATAAACCCTTTGGAGAAGCCTCGGATAACACTGATAATAAAAATAGAGAACTTTTGAAATGTTGGAGTTGTGGAGAAGAACATATGTTGAGGGACTTCCCATATAGGAAACATAACAATAGGAGGGTCTACAACATCCAAGAGGCTACCACGATCAATGATGTGGCTAGGAGCATGCCACAAATTTACACAACCTTGGATAATATACAAGCTGACCACCAATATTGAGTGGTGGAGATGGAAGGTATGATTTCCAACCATCTAGTTTCCATTTTAATTGACCCTAGTTCTAATTTGAGTTATGTTTCCCCTCAAACTGTTGAGAAATGTAAATTGAAACAAGTTAAACATGTTAAAGCATGGATGGTACAACTAGCCACTAGGTCCAAAAGAAAAGTAAGAGAGGTCATACCAACATGCCAATTCATTATGAGTGGATTACCCAACGAAACAACCTTAAACATACTCCCTTTAGGATCTTATGACCTTCTGATTGGCATGGATTGGTTGTCTTCCCATAAAACCAAGTTGGATTGTTACAATAAAAGTTTGGAGCATGAAGATGAAGAAGGGGGAAAGGTAACCCTATAAGGGATTCAAAATCTTGTCTCAATGAGACAAGTATCAACCCTTCAAGTGAACAAGTATTGCAGAAAAGGATGTTCTTTGTATGCAATACAAGTGTTGGAATCTATTGAGGAAAACAAACCAATCCTAGAGGACCACCCCATATTAAGAGAGTATAGAGATATGTTTCCAAAAGAGGTACCAGGTCTACCTCCAAGAAGAGATATTGAATTTTCAATAGAACTTGCACCAGGAGTGGTGCCAGTGTCTAGAACACCCTATATAATGAGTACACTAGAGTTGGTTGAGCTCAAGCTATAGCTAAAGGAAATGATGGACAAAGGATACATTTGGCCTATTGTGTCTCCATGTGGAGCACTAGCCTCGTTTGTGAAAAATAAGGATGACACACTTAGGTTATGCATAGACTATAGGAAACTCAATAATATGACCATAAATAATAAGTATCCCTTGCTAATTATTGATGACTTGTTTGACCAATTAACGGGTGCTACAATTTTCTCCAAGATTGACTTGAGGTCTAGATATCATCAGGTCTGAATTAAGGGTGAAGACATCCACCAAAAAACCTTTAGGACAATATATGGTCACTATGAATTTGTGGTGGTGCCATTTGGGCTAACCAATGCACCAACCACTTTTATGTGCTTAATGAATAATGTACTCAGTAAATTCTTAGACAAATTTGTATTGATTTTCATTGATGATATCCTAATCTATTCTAAGAATAGGGAAGAGAATGAAGAATATATCAAGCTAGTGATTCAAGTACTAAGACAACATCAACTCTATGCTAAGTTTAGTAAGTGTGAATTCTTCCAGAAACAAGTCCATTACTTAGGCCATGTTATTTCTGAAGAAGGAGTGGAAATTGATCCGGACAAGATCAAATCCATTATGGATTGGCCTACCCCAAAGGATGTATTTGATATCAGATTGTTAAGCCCTAATATTGGCTCATTACCCCTTAATTGGGGCATATTATATTAGTAATATTATTTTATTTATGTCAGCTTTAGGCCATTAGTTGTAATTATACCTCCTAGTCTCCTATATATACCAAGGAGACATTTTCATTT
>SNQJ01S0011836.1:187736-204621 GCA_010110895.2 Picea sitchensis | reverse complement strand
TGAAAATGTCTCCTTGGTATATATAGGAGACTAGGAGGTATAATTACAACTAATGGCCTAAAGCCGACATAAATAAAATAACATTACTAATCTAATATGCCCCAATTAAGGGGTAATGAGCCAATATTAGGGCTTAACATATTCTGAAAATATTGGTAAAAGATAGATCATCGACACAGATTCCACTACTATTGTCGCGACCACAACAATTCAACCAGAAGAATCAACATATCCTAAAGAGGGGGAGCAACTTTTTCATTCATAGATGTGGGTGAAGGGGACCTCACTACATTTTATTATTGATAGTGGAATCCATAAAAACCTCATCACAACAAAGGTCATCAAAAAATTGGGATTGTCGACAACACCACACCCGTAGCCATATAACATTGGGTGGCTTCGCGAGGGATGACATCTTCATGTCAGTCAACAGTGTCGATTGTCATACGACATCCATCTCTTCAAGGATGAAGTATTATGTGATGTTTCCTCACTGGATGTATGTGATGTTCTCTTGGGCCAACCATATATGTGAAAGCGCCATGTTGTTTATGAGTCTCAACCTTGTAGTGTTATTGTTTCTCTGGGGGGTCATATCTAAAGAATACCAAAGGTAGTTCCGACTACTGTTCCACCTAAAAAGTGCCGCAAGGTAGTATCTCATACTAAAAAATTCAACTTCTTCACAATATGTTCAAAAGGTGAACAGAAGGATACTACAACCACTACAGCCTCGACCCAAGCACCTTCTATCCAATATAAGCAGGTCGACAAGATTGAAGCAAAGTGTAAAGATTCCTTCTGCACACAGGCATCTCATGTAGCCAGACTAGTTAAAAAGGTCCAACCCTTCCATCCACATGTTCATGACAACTTTCAACAAGTTAAGCAACACAACTTCTCCAACAAGGCATGCAACTCATCAAGATGCAGATTCAACAAACGTTTTTCCCTCTCCCTCAGACATTCAATGCAATGGAGACCATTTCTTCCTAAGGAGGGAGGATTGATCTAGGTGGATATTGGTGGCCACCCACCTTTTCCAATTGGCTCAAAATAGTTTTCTGCCAATTTTGGTAATTTACTATTTTTAGCAATTTTTAACTTCCAGGGCCATTTTGAGGGCCTAAATGAAGGTTTTTTTGGATTGAGCTTCTCAGTGATAGTCAAAGGCTCTAATTGATCCCCCTAAATGAGTCTCCTCGATGATACATTTCCAATGAGCTATCGTGTGCCCCAAATGGAGATCGTATGCCAACGTTACGCCCCTGAGAAGTTGATACACCAAACTACCCAAAACAGGGTCCACAAAACTGTTGGATTTTCATCTTCCGGGGTTAGGGTTTTGGATTTTCATTATGATAAAAAGACCTTTGAAGCCTCATTGTAAAAATAATCTCCTTGCAAATGCAAGTAGTGGACACATCTCTTCTCAAAGATAAGTTGTCACCATTCTAGCGAGTCTTGGACTCTGTATTTTTAAAGTCTTTGTACATTTTCACTCATTAATAGAAAATTGTGTATTATTGTATCTCTGTGTTTATGGTTTCATCTCTAATACATTTCTTTTATATTATTGGATATATGAGATATCTTTGTACATTTCTTTATTATATCTTCGCTCTCATTTCGTGCTAAAAATAATCTGGATCAGTCAGTTAGATGGATGGGGCATGTCGGTCCAAGAGACATGTCAGTTGATGGGTGCACGAGCTAGATGGGTGCACTGGATCCACAAAGGGGCACGATGGTCATTTGAGTGTGACGATTCACAAAGAGGTGCGACACACCCAAGAGGCATGGCATTTCACACAAGTGACCCTTGGAGTCCATATAAGAGCAAGGGCTCACAACCAAAGAAGGAAGCTTGATAGAACTTGTAAGACAAGGAGAGTAAGAAGAGCTATGTGGTTCTCATATGCCAACATACTGTCATTCTCATGTTTGAATTTGTTAACTGAGACGAATATGATCAATGGTCTAGAGGAGTCAACAAAATGTCAATAATGTTTCTTCTTAAGAATCATACTATAAAGCTAGAGTGGAAATAATTCATGGTAATGGCATTCCTAGTTCAAGGTTGTGAAAGGAAGATGGTCATTGGCATCAGAAGACCTCCTCTATGCATGTTTCTTTAATATAGTGGAGATGCGAGATATTTATAAGTTTTTTGAGCTAGGTGATGCTTCCAAAATCTCCACTAGCTCTAGAAAAGATTAGTCTCCCAGAGCTACGATTGCATTGCCTATTCTTTTGTTATTGTGATTTGTGGGAGATTGTGTTATGAAACCTAGCAAAATACCATAGACAAGTGGAAACATATCAAAGACAAGAAGAATATAGCATCGTCATGGTTTTGCAATGACTTGAAACATGGAAGGTAAAACCAATTTGATGACTAAAGTGTGGGCCAAGGAGGGAGACCATCTTTATGCATGGGGCATATGAAAATTCAAGAGCGGGTTGATCCACTAGTTTATTACCCAATGTTATAATTTCATTTATTTTACTCAGTGTCTGAGTCATCAACATCTCATGAGCTAGTTGGGGAGGCCTTTTCATTTCTTTCTAGTTGCAATTATTATATCAAGTTTTTGTAAATAAAGTAACATGATTACTATGGGGTAGAATCAATTGAATTTTACCTTGATTCAACACCAATAACACCATCTTCCATGTAGGTGTCAACTTGGACCACTGTCTCGGGAAAATTACCTTCCTATAGCCACTCCATGTTTAACATTGATCCTATTTTTTATTGACATTGTAATTAATGAAAATGGCTATCTACATAAATTTTGGAAATTTTCTATGGATTTCTTTAAAATGAAGCTAAAACAAAACCTTTGAAACTTTATCATACAATGACAAACATCTATTTAATTCCCATAACCTAAGTTGATAATGATCTGCAACAATCAACTATCACATAAACTAAACTAAACTAGTGAAGGCTATCACTTGAGTCAAACTATATTGGAAGATTTGGTTAACTTTCCTCACGGGCTAAACTCTAATTGAGAAAATCTAAAAATATATAATGCACAAAGCTAATATTCTAAGCTAGGTATCCCTCCACAAGGATTGAAAAACTAGCGATGGATTATTCTTGAACAGAGGGTACCGATTATTTAATCTTATAAAAAACAATCCGATATTAATCAACATCGTTTGTTACATCAAACGCTAGGTTTTCATCTTGCGGGTTCATAGACTTCATTTAGGTAATTGTATCGAAAACACCGAGAAGATGCCAAGTTTCCAACTCGTTTTCCTCCAACTGACTACGTTTTCATTGGAATCTTCAACGAAAAGATTATTCAATCATAGAAAAATTTGTTAAGTGAGGGATGGTATATTCATATTTATTCTAACAAAAGCGGGGACCAGCTGCATAGTAACTTACCCTTATTTTGTATTTAGTTCTTCTGTAATTTGGCTTTGCTAATTAACCTTGATTGCCATTTTTTATTGATTTTATGATATTATTAGTGAACATAGGGATTATGATATTATGTGTAACGATTCAGACAGATCTCCTCGAGCCACGTCATCGAAATTCCAAATAATTTATGGAGACTCCACCTCCACATAATGACAGTAGGCCGGCTGGACTTTTGCTTTTCGCAGTACAATCTGTAACGCCAACAAAAGCTGAGAACAAAAACACACGCATTGGATCGACACGTGTGGAATGGAAGCGCGCAGAAGGAAAGTGCAACGATATGAATGCCACGAGGGCGTTAGGGAGGAGTCTGAGTATGTGCAGTCGTTTTCAAGGCAGAGAGTGGGAGAGAATCCGTCATAATTAAAAGCCTCAGCACGCTTCATGTCGACCTTTCGTTGAATAGAGAATAGTTGGGGAGAAGGCGTCATAATTCAAAGCCTCGGCACGCTTTATCTCCACCTTTAGCTGAACAGAGCAGAGGACGACGATCGACGGTTAAATTGCTAATTATCATTGTCCATTCTCCCTTGCAGACGATATCGAAGTGAACTACATAGCTGTAATTGGAGAGGAGGAGGAGGAGGGTACCATGGTCGCAGGGCGAATGGGCCGGAGCGTCTCAGAATGGAACTTCCAGAAGTTGTTCAGATATGGCAGTCAGATCGGGCCTTCCAGAGGTTTACAGTTATGGCGGTCCCAAGATTCTGTCAGAAGATGGGGAAGGCGGCTGCAAGCCTGTCGGAGAGAAGGAACCTCTGACGCACGACCATATGGAGACCCTCTCCACGGTGCTCAGTCCTTCTTTGCCGAACTCGGAGATGAATTGCGACAGGACGAGGAGGCTCTTCTTCACACTCTCCCTCGCGAGTACCAGACTTTCCTTAGGCGGAGGCATAGCCTTAACTCGGGTAAGCTCAAGTAGATTTTAATTTATTTGAGTATTTCTATATACAAATTTTGATATCTGGAGACTAGACATTAGTTTTAGCAAAAGCTTCTTGTAATTTACTCGTTCTAGCAAAAGCTTCTTGTAATTTACTCAGAATGTTTGATTTCATGGAATCGCTGCAGGACGAGGTTCCTCATCTTAACGGATCCTCGCGAGTAGCAGACTTTCCTCTAGAGGAGGCTTAGCCTTAACTCGAGTAAGTTCAACTAGATTTTATTTTCATTTGAATATCTTTATAGGCAAGCTCTGATATCCACAGGCTAGACATTTTTTTAGCAAAAGCTTATTGGAATTTAAACCAGAATGTTTAATTTGTCTCTGATGCAAGCCCGTCGCAGTGAAGGAACCTTTGATGCACGATCGTATGGACACCCTCTCCACGGCGCTCAATCCTCTCTTTGCCAAACTTGGAGACGAATTGCCGCAGAACGAGGAGGCTCCTCTTCATACTGCCCCTCGCGAGTACCAGACTTTCCTTAGGCGGAGGCTTAGCCTTAACTCGGGTAAGGTCCAGTAGATTTTAATTTATTCGAGTATTTCTAAATAAACTCTGATATCTGGAGGCTAGACATTATTTTTAGCAAAAGCTTCTTGTAATTTACTCAGAACGTTTGATTTCATGGAATCGCTGCAGGACGAGGCTCTTCCTCTTAACTGACCCTCGTGAGTAGCAGATTTTCCTCTAGCGGAGGCTTAGCTTAGCTCGTGTAAGTTTAACTGGATTTTATTTTCATTTGAATATCTTTATAGTCACGCTCCGATATCCACAGGCTAGACATTTTTTTAGCAAAATCTTTTTGTAATTTAAACCAGAGTGTTCGCTTTGTCTCTGATGCAAGCCTGTCGCAGTGAAGGAAGCTCTGATGCACGGCCATATGGACAACCTCTCCACGGCGCTTAGTCCTCTCTTCTCCAAAAGGAGATGAATCGCGGCAGGATGAGGAGGCTCCTCTTCATACTGTCCCTTGTGGGTACCAGACATTCCTCAGTCGGAGGCTTAGCCTTAACTCAGGTAAGCTCAAGTAGATTTTAATTTGTTTGAGTATTTTTACAGGCAAATTCTGATATCTATAGGCTAGACATTATTTTTAGCAAAAGCTCTTGTAATCTACTCAGAAGGTTTGATTTCATGGAACCGCTGCAGGACGAGACTCCTCCTCTAACTGACCCTCTTGAGTAGCAAACTTTCCTCTAGCGGAGGCTAAGCCTTAAATCGAGTAAGTTCAACTGGATTTTAATTTCATTTGAATATCTTTACAGGCAAGATCTAATATCCATAGCTCGACATTTTTTTAGCAAAAGCCTCTTGTAATTTAAACCAGAATGTTCGATTTGTTAATCTTTTTTCTGTCTCACAATAAATTAAGCTTAATTTGAAGGACACTTGCATAAGATTTCAGTTTGTAAGTAATTTCAACAATGCGACTCCGACTGAGTAAAATAAAATAAAATAATAAATATAATACATTTTGATTTTGTTTTTATCTATCTCATCAATAAATTAGGGTTAATTATAATACATTTTGATTTTGTTTTTATCAATCTCGTCAATAAATTAAGCTTAATTTCAGGTTTATATGCATAAGGCCTCACGCTCCCAGTATATTTTTAATCTTTCCACAATAAATTAAGCCTAAATGCCTCCAACCGAATATATTAAAGCAGATTGAAATCAAATCAAATAGATAAAAATAATTAATTCCTCCAACCGAATATATTAAAGCAGAATGAAATTAATTCAAACAGATAAAAATAAATAAGTTAAAATGAAATAAATTTTGATTCTGCCTCATTTTGCGAGTGTGCATATAAATAAAATAAAGGAAAACAATTTAAAATAAATGTCCATTGTATCTTATTTTGCTCAGATATTTCGACGTGAGATTTCTTTGTCCTAAAATGATCGCCGGAAGAATGTGTTTCTTTGATATCGGAGTGCGCTTGGAAAGCATCACCAGGCTGCATTCGAGACAGGAAAGTCTGGGAGAGCAAAGGCTCAATTGGAACTTATTCATATTGAACTTTGGGCAATGAACCATTCATCATGCGCTGGTGTAAGGTATGTTTTGACCTTAATTGACGTTCACTACACTCCAACGAACTCCGTGCTTTTCAAACCGTTCTTAAAGTATGTTTGCAAGTATAGTTAAGAATTTCCTGATCTTAATTTAAAATTTATGTTTTTTTAGATGGTATAGTTAAGGTATTATTGTGAAAGGCCATTCTAAGTAAGTTTTATGATATGCCATGTGAGATAATTCGAGAGCCCATTACAGTTTCCAGGATTTATAAAGTAAGTTCCATGATATGCCGTGTGAGATAATTCGAGAGCCCATTACAGTTTCCAGGATTTAGGGACCTTTATAGTGTTTGTTAAATGAAGGTAAGCTTTGTATTATAATCTGCAGTTTGGCAGTGTATTGTGTTAAGTCGACTAAAGTTTATCCAATCATGTGTGTTAAGTCGACTAAAGTTTATCCAATCCTCCATGATTTAGGGATTTAAAAAAAAAAAAAAGAAGATGAGTTCTGTATTATAATCTGGTGATTTGGCACTGTACTCTTTCAAATCAACTAAAACATGACTAGTCCATTTTAAGGTTCTTGCTAAATGAAGATGAGTTCTGTAATAGAATGTGACCATTAGGCACTTTAAGTCAATTCAAGTTTGACCAATCCACGGGGATTTCGAACTACGTCACTGTGTTTGTGTTTTTTAAACGGAGATGAGCTTCACCATAGAATCTGGGGATCTGGCACTGCACTGTGTTAACATAACTAAATTTTAACCCATTCCTCCTGGGAGTATTTGTTAACTGAAGATATGACATTGTACTCTTATAAGTCAACAGATATTTGATCCAATCCTCTAGGATTTAGAGACATTTAATAGTGTTTGTTAAATGAAGAAAAGCTTTGTATAAGAATCTCTAGAACTAAGTGTAATTTGTTAAGTCATCTAAAGTTTGATTCACTCCCCAAGATATAGGGACATTTTACATTGCTTATTAAATGAGGATAAGTTTTGTAATATAATTTGACCATTGTACTTATTTAAGTCAATTCAAGTTTCACCCAATCCTCTAAGATTTAGGGACATTTTATGGTGTTTGTTAAATGAAGATAAGCATTGTATTAGGATACACGGGGCAGTGACTGTATTCTGTTAAGTCAACTAAAGTTTGATCCATTCTTCCATGTTTTAGGGACATTTTAAGGTGTTTGTTAATTGAAGATAAGTTTTGTAAAAAAATTGACTAAGTTTTGAAAAAATTCTGGCTATTTGAAAGTGTAGTCTTTTAAGTCAATTCAAGTTTGTCCCAATCCTCCATCATTTAGATGAACATTGTACTAGATTCTAAGGAAGTGACACTGTACTCTATTCACTCGGTGAAAGTTTGACCCATTCCTTCGATTTAGGGATAGTTTACAGTGCTTGTTAAATGAAGATAAATTATGTAATAGAATTTGGTGATTTGGGACTATACTCTTTTAAGTCAACTCGACCCAATCCTTCAACAATTAGGGACATTATACAATGTTTGTCAAATGAGTATGTATGTTGTATTAAAAATGTGGTCATTTGACATTATATTCTATTAAGTCAACTAAACTCATTCTTAAGGGGATATGGACACAGATAGGGGGTGATTAATCCACAAGAGAGGGGAATGTCTAGGAGTGTCTAAGAGGGGTCCAAGGGGGATTAACCCATGTTTATTAATTCAAACCACTTCTTAAAATTACTATTGGTATATGAACTTTCTATTTTGTTGTTGAGTGTTCCCAAAACCAATCATTAAATTCATGTAAGAGGATGGGTGTGAGGAGTCACATCATATAGTTATTGGGAGCATGGGGATTGAGTACAATAAGTTTTGGGAAGAGTGTAATTCAAGCAAGTAAGCCAAAGAGAGAATTTTTTTTATGGGAATTACAATAGTTTTTGGGCAATCATGTGTTTTATAAACAAAAAACAAAGAACAAAGAAGAAGAGTTGTGGAGCTGGAGCAACCGTGGAGGGAGAATTTTGGATCATATTTGGAGCAAAAGACTGAATATTTAGGTTGTCAAGCCTGAAGAGTGAATTATTATGTGAGTTTCACTGCAACAAAAAATGATTAATGCTATTTTTCCTGGTAGTTTTTCTAGCAGTGAGTTCCCTTGAGTTCCCTAGTAGTGAGATTCCTAGTTACCTATGCTAGAGAGACCCTGATAAATGAATGTGATGTCTGATGGAATGAGAAAAATGAAGGGGTACATTCCTTGGGTTGGGCAAGTCAAGAAGAAGAAAATGGTGAAAAATCAGGATAGTTGTAGGAGAATACGAGTGAGTTGTAGGAATTTTTTATGAGCCATGAGTGGACAGTGAGAGACCACCCTCTTGTGTATTGCTAGCCCAACTCGAAGGTGACTTGTTATTGAGATTTGGAACAACAATTCTATGGTTGGGTGGAGTGAGCATTCCCAATCAACTCATTGCACAACTGATTTAAAAGATAAGGGGTTTATATGTTTTACATGTTATCTTTATGAGCTTAATTGTTCTACATTCACTCTGTGTTTAAAAAGAATTTATATGTTGTTGTATTTGAGTTTATTAGCTGCATTTTATGCCAATTTTAGCATGTTGTAGATCCCTCTAGTTCATGGTATCATAAAATGGTTAAAACTATATGTTTTCCTGTAGCTGGTAAGCTACAAGATCAATTAACAAAAAAGTCTAATTTTATCTGTAATTTTTCACATAATGGACCTCAGCTGGGATAGGGAATGTTACAGATTGGTATCAGATCTTTTGGTTCAACAATGGACCCATATGGTCCAAGAACTAGTGCGAATTTGAGAAAATTCATCCTTACATATTTCAATTTATGACAAATTTGGGGGAAATCTCAGAAAATTAAAGTGAAACCCCCAAATTCATGAGCAAATACAAGTTTTAAATGCCTTGGAATTGTTGAAGAAATGATACGGGGCATCAATATGCAAAGTTAGAATTCGACTTGGAAGGTCAAAATTCATGTTTTAATAGTTGTTGAAGAATTGGGAGAAGTTTGATGGATCGACGATTGAGGTTCATTTTCATAAATTTGGAAAAGTGATCAAATCGAAGACCAAGATTCATTTTTAGCAATTTGGAAAATGGATCAAATCTACGGTCAAGATTCATTTTTGGTGGTTTGGAAAATGGATCAAATCGATGGTTATGATTCATTTTTGATAGTTTGGAAAATGGATCAAATCGATGCTTGAGATTCATTTTCGATAGTTTGAAAAATGGATTAAATCGACAATTGAGATGTGTTTTCGGTAGATTGGAAAATGGATGAAATTGATGGTCGATATTTGTTTTTGACAATTTCAAAAGTGGATCAAATCAATGGTGGAGATTTATTTTCGGTAGTTGGAAAGTGGAGAAAACAGAGGGTGGGATCGGCAAGTTTGGTGAGGTGTTTCATTCACCAATGAAAATCTTCGATTGTCGATGCTCGGGTCAGTGGAATTGGTGAGGTGTTTTCAAATGCCACAATGTAACACACCTAACCCCCTAAACCCTCTTAAGATGGTGGCATGAAAAATTATCACTTTGATTAATCCTCTAGTCTTGGGTTTGCATCCTCAGTGACCTTTTTCCATTGTGGCGCAAACAAGGACTTTCTCTTCTTCCTTTTGCACTGTAGGAATCCATGAAAATTCCTTAGACTTATCACCCAACTCCTCATGGAACAAAAATCCCTCATTGGATGATTGTTCTTTTCCCAACTAGACCACATCGACGATCATCGACAAATTGGGTTCTTAACCCATCAAGAGTGTAGGTTACAAAACCCATGTTCCATTCCCAATGAAACGTTTTCGACAGCTATGCTCCCTATAGATCTAATGGTCTATGGGTCATGAAATCAATGGCTCTAATCAAATCAACACCTTAACCTGCATGACATTTAATTCCTCTCCCATCCTCCTTGCAACACATCGGCTCAGTGGGGTCGACCACAAATCAACGGTTGTGATCGTATCATGTTGTCATACCCTCAGATCAATGATTCCCATCTACTGGAGACTTTTTCCATCGAAATAAACCTGCTCCAAGTGATCATAAGACTTCCTGATTAGTCCTTTCGATGAGACCTCTCAAACGGATCCTACATTCCTCATATTTTCTCATCCAACAATAAAAAATCACTCAAACCTTGCAACTGTATGATGTTTAATCGACACCATTCTTTGATTAGATTTGTTCCTTAGGATAGATCGTTTCGTATCCAACATATCTAAATCCATCGACATACACTCTAATAGATCTATCCTCCTCCTCATCCTTATGTTTCCCCATCAAAGTCTCCTCTTACAATTTTTCCTAGACCCTTTCATTCTCTTACTTAGAAATAGATTTATCGATATACTTTTCAGGGTGTCTACAATCTATATCTCATCGGCATAACCTCTGATAGATCGACGACTCATATCATCTCAAAACTCTGCCATCGAGAGTTCACCAAGACTTCATGTTTTGGTTTTCTCGGAGGTTTAACCTTATAATATTATTTCTCCCAAAGCCATGATCTATAATAAATGGCCGAGATTTGTTCCTCCGGCCAAATCAATGAGTATCATTCCTCTAGGATTAAATAAGAGTTTTTAGCAGGGTTAAAGGATCATTCAAGACTTAACAGTCTTGTGGTCTTTCCTGTAAGGATTTAACTCAACTCCTTTAGGATGTTAGACCACCCTCCTAGCAACCAAAAACACTCTAACCAATCTTCCAATGAAGAGTTTATATCTTATAAACTTTCCATTTCAAAAGAAGGGGAAAATATAGGGTTATCAACCTATGTTGACCATCCTCCTACACTTTCACAGTTGACAAAAGTAACAAATAAGGAGGTTATAACAATTTATTTTACCCAAAATTTAACAACCATTGACTAAGCTCTGATATTCAACATGAACAGAAAATAGTGTAACCATTAATAAGCATTCAAGATACATTGTAGGAAAAATGCTTATCTGTTCAATAATGTATTCCAACTAGTCAACTGACTGAGGGGAAAATCCTTTCAACCCAACTGTAGGCTATGTTGTATTGTATTTTTCTACAACATGCCACCCCTATTCTAGGCCATGATACCACCAGGGGACTTTCTCAGTCGACTTCCAAGTCAATAAATGGCTCAGGAAGGTTACTCTCCTTCACTCCACTGGAAACAACATAAGTTTCCCTCTTCCCACTGAGCTCATGACCTCCACGAGTTTATCATGCACCTTCCCGACTGGATTTCCTCTACACAAGGGAGTTTATTCTCTGCTATACAGTCCCTCAGTGACCTCCCCTTACTAGCTTCTGTTTGTTTCCAGTAAGTACCAAGTCACAGTCCTCTATTTCTTTAGTTTGGATATGGATCTTCTTTGTTCCAGGGTGACCATTGAACTCTTGGGAAAGATTTCTATTTTCTTTAGGTAAACTTCCCATATCTTTTCTTTTATTCATAGATGTGTGTGTGAGCTCATTTTCTCATTGCATTACCATATATTTGTTAGTATAAAAATCAGTTATGTGTGTGATTATTCTATGTTCCTCTATATGTGTTCAATCTTTGCACATTTATATATTTTGTCTTTTTCCTTTATGGGATGCTTGTGTTTTTTTTCATCTGTGCATCCACGAGGTCTTAATTTGTGTGTTTTTTTTCCACCTTTTCCCTCTTATTCCTCATTTTCCTTGGGATCCCTGAGGACTTTTGTCATAGACAAACCCTCGATGTCAGGCTTCCAAATTGAAGGGGAAAATATTGAGTGTCCTTTTGGCTGGAGTCTCAATTGACCCTTCACTCTTCCAAGTACCAAAGAAGATAACGGTTATAACTATGTAACTACTAGTCTGATCACCATTAAAAAGATTCATGGATCAATGTAATCCAGGTATGGTGGAAATGTAGTGTATTCAATTCATGCAGGTGTAGGCTGGATTGATGGGAAAAGTTCTTATTTTCTTCCTTAAAACTTCCTAGTCCACCTCACTAATCCCAGTCGTGGTAGCATGGTGTTAAGCCCTAAATAATGGCTCATTACCCCTTAGTTGGGGAATATTACATTAGTAATGTTATTTTATTTATGTCATCTTTAGTCCATTAGTTGTAATTATACCTCCTAGTCTCCTATATATACCAAGGAGACATTTTCATTTAGAATCATCTTGTAATTGTACATTTATGTGGGCATAGGGAGGTTTCCCCCTCGAAGAGGATTATTATCTGAATTTATCTCTTTTTCAATGCGTTGAGTACTTATTCTGAGGTTTTTCTATGCTATATTGATATTTGGTTCTTAACATATGTTATCAGAGCTCAAGGTCTTGGGGTTTCTCTGCTACATATGAGACACCTTGGTATTTTCACTATAACTTGTTTTCTACAATGTTTCTGAAGGAATGTCTTGGAGGATATTTCTTAGACGGATCAAGGTACGTTGGGTTACAATTTCAGCTCTTGAGGCCTTATACTTTCAGATATACAGCCTGTGCAAGTAGATTTCTGGAATCATCCTGAACTGAGTCATTACTGAATTTGCGCTATAAAAAAAAAATTGTAACATTTCAGACCCTGAACTCCGGAGGCTATTAACAGAAATTATTAAGGTATATGTGGTAAACATTTAAGCTTCTGGGTCATCTTACATTTGTAGATACACCCTGTGGAAGATAGGGTATCTAACTAGTCTTATTGACTAGTCTCAAGAAGGTGTTCCAGGTAAAACAATCATAAATTCTTCCTAGAGTATCCAAATTGAGTGATACTAGTTGCATTAGATAGTGGACAGTCTGTAGTAGTTCTGGTACGAGTTTTAGAATTTTATATCAATTATATTGTGCGTGTAACACCCTATTTCCCCCATCTTGTAAATATAACTGGACTGGCCAAGAACTATGGCAAACTCATAAATGTGAATATGTGATGTAAATGGACCTTGAGGAAAAGGTCAATGAATGTGAATAACATTTTGAATTTATTGCAGGACTGCTAAGAGGGGATGTGTAGAAAAAGAGACCATGATGGCGGTGGAAGGCACCTGGAAAGGTGGCGTTAACTTCCACCGATAATTAATACCGTATTTGGACTCCACTGGCCCGGAGAACCAAAAGCGGCTCGCTGGCCCTAAATTAAATGTCTCGCAGGCTGGTAGGTAGATGGTTTAATGAGGGATGGGAGGTGAACCTCCCATCCGTAGAGCTGTCAGGCCTGATCAACACGAGGGTAATCACGCCACACACAACCTCGCAAGAGGATAAGGCATGGGGAAGAAGCGATTGCGGGGGGGAAACGCGAGGGGAAAATTCTGGAGATATGCAGAGTGAGTGATAGAAGAGAGGAAGGATTGCAACCTTCGCTCCTGGTCACTGGAAGACAGGGAGACGCAGTCTCACAACATCATGGTCTCAGCTAGGGGTGGCTAGTGGTAAATCTGCTGGGAGTAGCTAAGCCTATGGTTGGGTGGAAATGAGAACCCCTCTCAGCAGTGGCTTACTCCTGGTGTTATTTCTGATAAGTGTTTTGCCTCTGGCTCCTTGAAATATATGTATTCTGATAATTATGCTCATAAGATGTGAAACTGTGAATGTTTTCATTATAAGAATGTCTATGTGGTATTTTGATCAGTACTAATAGTTGTATATGCTTATAATAGAAAAACCACGCATGGATTATGTTGGTAAAGGAATTTAATTATGCATAAGTTGAACCAAGTCAGACTTCTAGTCCGTTCTCGGGAATTTGTTTCCCTTTATCTGTCTCCCGGAATGCCCCGGAATAGATCTCTGCACATAGATTCCCTCCTTGGAAAGGTTTACCAAGAACCTGGAAAAAAGACTTGAATTTGCAAGTCTTAACAACCCTGTACGAGGAGGAATGACCCTATTAAAATCCCGATGTAGAAACATAGGGATAAGTATCGATCGACGGACGAGATCCCATCAGAAAACCCATGGTCATTCACGACCGTTAGATTGACGAAAGAAACAAGGGTGTTACATACCTTGCCCCTTTTCCTCTATCTTCGTGAATAACGAGGAAATCGGGATCGTAGACCCCCAAGGACCATGAGAACATCTGGGCCATCAGATCTTGGCCTGAAAACCCGACAGCCGTTGGATCTATCCGGAGTTACCCGAGGGTTAAAAACCCCCGTGAATTGAGACTTTTCGTTGTGGAAACCCCGGAATAGATCTGAGCCGTCCGATTAATGGAGGCCACGTGTCGTGAGATCTCCCATTTCGGGAAATCGGGAATCACGGAATCGGGATTCCTGTTGACAAGGGATCGAGACTTTCCATTGTGGAAACCCCGAAATAGATCTGAGCCGTCCGATTAACAGAGGCCACGTGTCGCGAGATCTCCCATTTCAGGAAATCGGGAATCGCGAAATCGGGATTCCTGTTGACAAGGGATCGATACTTTCCATGGTGGAAACCTCGGAGCAGTTGTGAGCCGTCTGATTTAAGGAGGTGACGTGTTGAGAGATTACATGTTTCGGGAAATCAGGGATCGGGGATTCGGGAGTTCCGCTGAAAAAAACTCAGGCTCTTGCCTTGACAAATCCCGATCTAAAATGTCGAGACAATAGCATGTGGCTAAGTCCCGATGGATGGACAAGATTCCTTTGAGAAATCTCAGGGTCCGTAACGACCGTCCGATGTGAGGAAGAGATGCCAGTTTTACGCTGGGGCGCGAACGCACATTAGGGTAAGTAACGAGTAGATCTGGATGGCCAGAGTCCACCCGCCCAGATCTACGGTTGAGGATGCATTTAGGAGCCCCCTTGGCATTCTGCCTTTAATGGGGGGGGGTTCTGGAATAGTGTGGCATGTGAAGTGGGGCCCCTCCTGTCATGTCGACTACCGTGTCACGTTTCTCTCTCTACCACCTGTATTCCACTGAACTGTGCAACGGGGTCGTTTCTCATTGGCTGATCTTTGGCCCTGTTGGGAAGTGTTCCTACTAGCCATTTTCTAACCCTGTAGGGATTCGTCCCCATTGGCCGACCGCTAGCCCTGTCGGGGTTCGCCGGTTTCCAAGTCAAACGACTCGACATCACTGTAGCACCGAGGCACAAAGTATGAAAGAGGTACTACGTTTATTCAAACTGTGATCATGACCCGCGACCACAAGGGAGCGGGGAGAGAGAAAGAGCTAGCTCACGCTAGGCCTCCGTAGGTAATTCAGGGGTTCTGATTCGGCAGAAAACCAGAAAAATTCGATTTAGGTAGTGGGTATCTGACAGTGCGGGGCACGCTATACAAGTGAGACCTCCTGCAAAGGAAAAAAATCAACAAGTTGAGTGGAAGTTATCGTAAATTCAACTTGGCACATCTAATTTTGATCAGACCTGTTATTGCTCAGTTTGTTGTTTAGGTGAACTAGCTGAAGGTTAAGGTTCAAACTGGCATAACAGGAGCTTCCCCACCCACTGTCACCTCGATGGGGGGATCTTTCTATTTGGGGTGGCTAAACCCAAGGGAGACGTCCTTGGCAATCTGGGGTTTTGAAATGCAAAGGTTCAAAGGATGAAGGCAAATTTTCCCTTTCACAGATTATCGCCAAGAAGAAAGTAAAAAATGAATAAATACCACGGAAGAAGCACCTGTTTGCGAGACAAGGCAACAATAGAACTAATACATGCAAATAGTGGTTAATACTTCATTTGTCAATGACTATCAATATTTAATATACATGAGCATAAATAACAGTAATTATTGACGAAGTCAATGATTGCAATGATGACAATGGCTTATAATATTACGTGTCAATAAACACTGGAAATGATATAGCATCCAATAGAAATAATTAATCCTTGAATTAACACAATGCATTAAATATCATTAAATGCTCATATACAAAGGTTGTTGCGTCACTATACTAGAGGTGACGTCAACCTTGTTCTAGGGTTAGTTTGATAGACAAGGAGGTTAATGTTTTGCAAATAGGCCAATGAAATTTATCAACACATCAATGTCTATCATCAGATGACGAAGCCACCATATTTTCTATCAACCAAAGGCTCAAATAAGGCATGATGTCATCATTAATCTAGGTTTAGTAGACGTTAGGGTTAGTTAGGGTTTCAAATTTAGGAGTTTTGAAAAAGTTGTTTTGGCACCACAAGCTCAATGTTGGAGAGATAGACTAGTGCCTTAGGGTATTATGGAGTCAAAAACAAGGGCAAGCTCTCGGGAGGATCTAAATCTAAAGACAAGAGAGTTAGGCTCTATGGTGCTGCAATGGCAGGGCCCTAGAGTCAAAACCCTAAGGGGAGGAGGCTCATTCTGGTGTTTCTTAAGCAAGTCCTTATGCTCCTCCCTCTTTCCTTAAATATCCTTGGCAAAACGGCTAGCTTCAAAACATAAATCTAAGGGTGAAAAGTGTTGCAAGAGCAAGGCCCTTCAAACCCTAAAAGTCAAAACCCTAGGTGTAGATTTAACTAGGCCTAGGA
>SNQJ01S0011836.1:160111-180525 GCA_010110895.2 Picea sitchensis | reverse complement strand
CAATTAAGACCCCAGGTCTTTTACAACCATTAGCCATCCCAAGTTAGCGTTGGGAGGAGGTTTCCATGGATTTCGTCACAGGGTTACCAAAGTCTGAAGGAAAGAGTGTCATCATGGTGATTGTTGATAGACTGACCAAGTATGCACACTTTTGTGAACTCTCTCATCCCTTCAAAGCTAGTACAGTTGCCACTGCATTCATGGAGATAGTTCAAAAGCTACATGGAAGCCCAAATATTATTGTAAGTGATAGAGATCCCATCTTCAGTGGACATTTTTGGACATAATTATTTTCTTGTTTTTGTACTCAATTGGCTCATAGCTCATCCTGTCATCCTCAATCTGATGGAAAAACCGAGATAGTGAACAAATGTCTGGAAGGCTACCTTAGCTGCTTTGTCTATTATAAATAAACACAATGGTTCAAATGGTTACCCTTGGCAGAATGGTGGTATAAAACTTCCTTTTATATTGCAACAAAAATGACACCATTTATGGAACTCTATGGATACCACACCCCTTCCATCACATCTTCTCTAAAATAAAAATCTAAGGTTCAACCAATGGAAGATCACATCGAGAATCAACAACAAGTTCTCCAAAACATAAAGGACAACCTAACCATGGCACATAATGTTATCATACTAATTGGTAGGTGCGGACACAAACAAATGTCCCTAGATCCACCTGGATCTAGAACAAAACAGGACAGGACATGACTCTTTCCCTAAGTTTTGACCATTGAATTAGCTAGTAGGAAGGAACATGTAACATACCTTTATATCGCTTCCTAGGGTCTCTGTTTCTCCTGCTTCGCTCCAGTGCTCTCATGAGGTCAAGACCAAGACGACACAAACCAACCAAAGTGAAGATAGCAAAATATATTCAATAGTCAACTTATGTGTATGATCAAGGAATTACACAATAAAGTGAGAATAGCTTTATGGGAAAGGGACATGCCACTGTATCATATTAATTGAAAGTAGAGATTACAACATGATCGCCTTGATGTCGCAAGCCTCCTTTCGATGGCTCTTGTTTCCAACACACACACTTGCTCAATCCTTGTATGAATAAGATCAAATCCTCTTGATAGACTTGCTAGAGTCTCCAAGCTACTGTTTAAGCTAAGTCCTTCACACAATTATTTCACCAATTCTCCAATGAATCTTGCTTGACCTTTTCCATGAGAATTCCTTCAATATATAGGAGAGAATAAGATATTTACTTGGATAAGAATGATCCCAGAATATCATGGAATCCAGTACAAGGATAACCATTTGAATTCCAACCCATTCTTGTAGAAGATTCCCTTCTAGAAACATCGAGAATTCATCTTTTTCCATGCTTTAGGACGAGTTCGCACCCTATCTATTCAACACAGTGCGAGAAGTTCACACCCTGGGTTAAGGCAGCTTGCGAGAATGGGTCATTATTGCACCCTAATATATTAGTAGCCTACGAACCTTCTTCAAAAATGAGTTTTCTGGGAAGAGATGAAAGTAACTTTTCTCAGGAGAAATTTCTTATGAAGAGCCTAAGTACACCATCATGATGACCAAAATCATGGGTAACACATAATCACATGAAACAACAAGTAGATCAACATCATAGTGAAAGAAGTTTTGAAGTAGCAGATTGGGTGTTTTGAATACTACAACCATACAAACAGATGTCCCTCAAGCAAGGTGAAAAGAATAATAAATTATGACCAAAGTACTATGGCCCTTATAAGGTGTTGCAAAAGATTGGTACTATGGCATACAAATTGGAGTTTCTTGCATCATCACGAGTACACCCAGTTTTCCATGTTTCATGCTTAAAGAAGGTTATAGGCGACAAGATCACAGTTCAAACTATATTTCTAGAACTTGACGAGGAAGGAAAAATCATATTGCTGCCTGAAGCCATCACTGACAAAAGAGTTCACCAACTGAGGAATAGATCCATTTCAGAGTATCTCATTAAGTGGAGGAAACTATCGGCTGAAGATTCCACTTGGGAAGATGAGTCTTTTATACATAATCATCCAGAGTTACTCAAGTGTTATAGACAACACTTGTCTCAAGGGGAGGGGCATGTTAAGCCCTAATATTGGCTCACTACCCCTTAATTAGGGCATATTACATTACTAATGTTATTTTATTTATGTCGGCTTTATTCCATTAGTTGTAATTATACTTCCTAGTCTCCTATATATACCAAGGAGACATTTTCATTTGGAATCATCTTAGAATTGTACATTTATGTGGGCATAAGGAGGCTGCCCCCTAGAAGAGGCTTATTATATGAATTTCTCTCTTTTTCAAGGGGTTGAGTACTTATTCTAAGGTTTTTCTATGATATATTGATATTTGGTTCTTAACATGATGAGATCTTGAGGAGATGCATTGTGGAGGCAGAAAGACCACTGATTTTGGCAGAAGCACATGAAGACATCGCAGGAGGACATTATGTTGGGAAAGAAAAAACACAGAAGGTTCTTAGAGCTAGCCTCTAGTGGCCCACTTTACACGAAGATGCTAAGGAATACTACAGAGCCTACAATGTATGCCAATGAGTTCAAAAACCTTCCAGAAGAGATGAGATGCCTTTAACACCTCAGATAACTTTACAGGAATTTGAGAAATGGGCCATTGATTTTGTGGGACCTATCAACCCACCAAGAAAGCACACAGGATCTCAATACATCATCACTGCGACAAAGTATTTGACCAGATGGGAATAAGAAAGAGAAGTTAAGGACTATAGTGCAACTACAGTTGCACGGTTCATATTTGATGATATCATAACCCGGTTTGGATGCCCAAAGACCCTTATGAGCGATCAAGATACTCATTTTATTAATAAGACTATTGAAGCCTTAAATCAGGAATTTGAAGTTCATCATCAGAAGAGTACACCATACCACCCAAAAGCGAATGGTATAGTTGAAGGTTTCAATAAGATATTGGAGACAATGCTAATGAAGATTTGCAGTGTAAACAGGGATGATTGGGATTTGAGAGTGCCAACAATACTATGGGAATATCAAACCACTTGCAAAAATATGACAATGAAGACTCCCTTTAAGTTAGTTTATGGCATAGAAGCAGTGGTACCTATGGAATATTTGGTTCCTAGTCTGAGAATTGCAACATTTACAGATATGGATGACACATGTGTTGTACAAGACAAGCTTGCGCAGTTGGTAGAACTAGAAGAAGACATGTTTATTGTAGGATTTCATCAGCAGGTACAAAAGGAACGAGAGAAGGCCTAACCTGATAGACATATCAAGAGGAAAGAATTCAAGCAAGGATATTTGGTGCTAATATATGACAAAAGGTTCATGAAGCATCCAAGGAAGTTCAGTACACATTGGCTTGTGCCTTATGAGGTCACCTATGTTACAGAAGGAGGAGCTGCACAGTTGAAGACTCTGAATGGATAATGGAAATAAGGTTTGGTAAATGGGAGCTGGTTGAAATTTTACTATGACAACCAACAACCTCGCAGCTCTCAATAAAAGCATAAGAAGAAGGGTCTAGGTACTAGGTGCAGTTGAAACTGGGTACCAGAAAAAGAAAAGGTAGTCTCCATAAGGAAGGGATGGACTAAGTAGAGAGCATAGCCTGCCTCGCGCAGTTTGAGGTCTAAGTGAAACAAAAGATTCAGTCTTGCAGTGACTTGGGATGAGTCACATGTGAGTGTTGGGGGCCTGTTGGCCCTTGGTTATGGAAGAAAACGAAGAGTAAGGAAGAAAGACGAAGTACAAAATGCACAGAAAGAACATTGACTTAGAATGGGTTGAAGTGGTCAAAGAAGTGGAAAAGAAGGAGCAAAGGAAGGAAAAACTACCCGTTGGAAGAGAATACCAAGGAAGATAGATCAACAAGGAAAGATGGATCATGGACAACTCAACAAGTGGAAGAAGATGTCAACGAGTGCTTTGGAACACCTCGCGGAAAAGAAGGAAAGACAGGTTGGCGAAGCCTTGAAAAGGTGGGTCAAGTGGAACTAAGGTTTTAGATACCTAGGGTTTTGGATCTAGGGTTTTGACACCTAGAATTTTTCCATGTAATGTATAAATAAAGGTCTATAGGATTTGGGATGGGTTCGTTCATATTATGAGGGTTAATGGTTTTCGACTGTTGTTTTTGAGAGAGAGAAGTGTGTTGTTTTAGAAGAGTTTGTATTGTAAGATCTTCAACTGGGTGTGAAGATAAACCCTACAACTAGGTGCACAGGGAGGGGAGAGAAGAAGAGAGAAGAGAGAGATATCTTCAACCTAAGAGCACAGAGAGAACTGTATGTTTCCATCTGATATATCAAGAAGCACAGTTCTATGGACGTATCCTTAGGTAGAGGTTGAACCACGTATATATTGGTGTTCTATGTGGTTGATGCTGTGTTATTTATTTTCTGTTATACTGTTATTTCATTATTGTGTTAGATCTGAGATATAACCTACAAAGTAAACTTAAGCGTAGTAAATAATAGCTAAGTTGTTGTGTGTTGTTTCCATTGATCCACTTTTCACTTCCTTTGGTTGTAGACACATGTGTTTTGCAACCCGCTATCGCTACTTTGGGTGAGACTTCATATGCTTTGCAGGTGTTGTCGAAAGGGCTAGTAGTTAGGGTTTTGTTGGTGCATTGTTGAAGTGTTGAACCCTGGGTCTACCCCTATGCCAACAAAGAGGATAAGGCTTTGGATGTGGTTTAGTTTCAAGACCCATATTTTTGACAAGTGCTTCAGACATCAAGTTTACTTGGGAACCTAGACCAAATAATGTATCTATCTTAGTGTGTTTAGATACAACTCTTATTTGAAATAATGCATTCCTCTTTTGTTTATCATCATGAGATTCATTATTGGAATTTGAACGAGCATGAAGGGAATATTTACCTTGTACTCCAACCATTGTGATCTTTCCTTCCTATCCTGAATCAGAATCAAGATCTTGTTGCACTGTAGCAACGATCTTTGTCTTCCCCTTTCCGCTAAACTGTTCCAGTCTCTTCTCTGGATGCAATTTCCAATAGTGTTCATCATCATGCCCACTTTTTTTTCAATGAGTGAAATATGGCTTACCTTCTTCTCTCTTTATAGTGGCAGTCTTCTTGTCCTTCCTTTTAAACTTCTTAAACGACTTATGTGGGAAATTGGAAGGTTTGTTTGTGGGATCTTCTTGAACATGCTTTCCCCTGTTCTCAAGGTGAGTAGCTTTCACACAAACTTTGTCAATACTGGTGGGGTTAAACAATAGCAAAGTATGATGAATATAACAATGAAGTGAACCAATATACTTCATTAAAGTTTCATAAGAATCCAAAGGAATGTTTAATGTAAAATATTTCTTCCTAAATTCTTCCGTGAAAATTTGTACAGTTTGACCTTTAATTTGTCTTAAAGTTTTCCATTCCATCATTACTTTATGTAAATAACCCAATGGATAAAATTACTTCCTTATCATTGATTTAAATTCTAACCATGATGATGGGGTACTAAGAAAAACAAAAGTTTGACACCCATGCCATTTCAAGAATAATAAAAGGGGTACTAAGAAAATAAATATGTCCAAAGATCTGCCAACTCGATAAGGGTGACACATCACCTAATAGAAAATGGTACTAAGGAAAAGATAAGTTCAACACATATGCCACACAAAAAATGGTGACACATCAACAGAGATAAAGGGTTACTAAGAAAAATAAATGTTTGACACCCATGCCATCTCAAAAACGAGTAAGGGGTATCAAGAAAATGAAGAGGTCAAAAGATATGTCAAATCAACAAGGGTGAAACATAAACTAATATCAAGGGGTATTAAGGAAAATATAATTTCAACACTTATTCCACACAAAAAAGGGCATCACATCAACATAGATAAAGGGGTACTATGAAAAATAAAATCTTGACACGTGTGCCTTGTCAACAAGGAGAAAGGGGCACTAAGAAAATGAAGAGATATAAAGCCTTTCCAACTTAGGAAGGGTACTAAGTAAAAAATAATTTCAACACCTATGCTTCACAAAAAGGAAGACACGTCAACAAAGATAAAGGGGTACTAATAAAAATAAAAGTTTGACACCCGTTCCATGTCAACGACGAGAAATGGGTACTAATAAAATGCGGAGGTCAAAAGCTATGCCAAATCAATAACAATGATATTTTACCTAAGGAAGTGGGGTACTAAGGAAAAGAGAATTTAAACACCTATGTCGCAAAAAAAAGTGCGACACATTAATATAGGTAAAGGGGTACGAAGAAAAATAAAAAGTTTGGCACCTGTTCCATTTAAACAAGGAGAAAAGGGTACTAAGAAAATGAAGAGGTTAAAAGATACACTAACCCAGTAAGGGTGACACGTCAGCTAAGAGAAAGGGGTACCAAAAAAATATAATTTCAACACCTATGTCCCAAAAAAAAGGATGACACGTCAACAAGGAGAACGACGTACTAATAAAATGAAGTGTTGGAAATCTATAACGAAATTAGAAAGGGTGACATGTCACAGAAGAGAAAGGGGTACTAAGGAAGAGATAATTTCAATAGCTACACCTATTCCACACAAAAAATGACGACGCATCAATGGAGATAAAGGGGTACTAAGGAAACTAAGAGGTAAAAATCTATTCAAGCTGAGCAAGGGTGACATGCACCAAATAGAAAGGGGTACTTAGGAAAAGAGAAGTTGAACACTTATACCACAGAAAAAAGTGTGGCTTGTCAACAGAGATAAAGGGGTACTAAGAAAAATAAAAGTTTAACACCCATGCCATCTCAACAAGAATAAAACGAGTACTAAGAAAATAAATATGTTGAAAGATATGCCAACTCGACAAGGGTGACACGTCACCTAATAGAAAACGGTACTAAGGAAAAGATAATTTCAACACCCACGCCACAACAAAAATGGTGACACATCAACAAAGATAAAGGTTTACTAAGAAAAATAAACGTTTGACACCCATGCCATTTCAAAAAGGAGTAACGGTCACTAGGAAAATGAAGAGTTTGAAAGATATGTCAATTCAATAAGGCTGACATGTCACCAAATAGAAAGGGGTACTAAGGAAAAAAGAAGTTGAACACCTATGCCATAGAAAAAAGAGAGGCACATCAACAAAGATAAAGGGGTACTAAGAACAATAAGAGCTTCACACCCATGTGATTTCAACAAGAAAAGGGTTACTAAAAAGATAAATATGTTGAAAGATCTACCAACTCGACAAGGGTGACACGTCACCTAAGAGAAAATGGTACTAAGGAAAATATAAGTTCAATACCTATGCCACAAAAAAACCGGTGACACACCAACAAAGATAAAGGCATACTAAGAAAAATAAATGTTTGACACCCATGCCATTTCAAAAAGGACTAAGGGGTACTAAGAAAATGAATATGTTGAAAGCTATGCCAGCTCAAGAAGGGTGACACATCAACTAGTAGCAAGGGGTACTAAGGAAAAGATAATTTCAACACTTATTCCACACAAAAAAGGGCAACACATCAACATAGATAAAGGGGTACTAAGAAAAATAAAAGTTTGACACATGTGCCATATCAACAAGGCGAAAGGAGCACTTAGAAAATGAAGAGCTAGAAATATTTTCCAAATCAACAAGGGTGACACTTAAACTAAGATAAAGGGGTACTAAGTAAAATATAATTTCAACACATATGCCACAATAAAAAGGGCAACATGTCAACAAAGATAAAGGGGTACGAAAAAAATAAATGTTTTACACTTTTCCTATGTCAACAAGGAGAAAGGGGTACTAAGAAAATGAAGAGGTTGAAAGGTATTCCAAGTCATCAAGGGTTACAAGTCACCAAAGAGGAAGGGTTACTAAAGAAAATAAAATTTCAACACCTATGCCAGACCAAAAAGGTTGACACTTCAACAAAGATAAAGGGGTACTAAGAAAAATAATTTTTTGACACCCATGTGATGTCAACGAGGAGAAAGGGGTACTAACAAAACAAAGAGGTCAAAATATATTCCAATGTATAAAGGGTGACACATCATGTAATATCAAGGGGTACTAAGGAAAAGAGAAGTTCAACACCTATGCCACATAATAAGGGGTGACGTGTGAATAGAGATAATGGGGTACTAAGAAAAATAAACGTTTGACACCCATGCCATGTAACAAAGGAGAAAGGGGTACCAAGAAAATGACAAGTTGGAAAGCTATGAAAACTCAACCAGTGTGACGTGTCACAAAAGTGTGATGGATACTAAGTAAAAGAGAATTTCAACAACTATGCCACACAAAAAAGGGTGAAACATCAACATAGATAAATAAGTACTAATAAAAATAAAGTTTTAACACATGTGGCATGTCAACCAAGATAAAGGGGTACCAATAAAATGAAGAGGTTGAAAGCTATTCCAACTCAACAAGGGTGAAATTTCACTTAAGAGAAATGGGTAATAAGGAAGAAAAAAGTTCAACACCTATACCAGACAAAAAAGGGCAACACGTCAACAAAGATAAATGGTTACTAAGAAAAATAAAAGTTTGACACCCGTGCCATGTCAACAAGCAAAAAGGGGTACTAAGAAAAAAAAAGAGGTCGAAATAAATTCCAACTCAACAAGGGTGATAGGTCACATAATAGCAATGGGTACTAAGGAAAAGAGAATTTCAACAGCTATTCCAAACAAGAAATGGAAACACATCAATAGAGATAAATGGGTACTAGGAAAAATACATTTTTGACACATGTGCCATGTCAACAAGGAGAAAGGGGTACTAAATAAGTTAATAGGTCGAAATCTATTCCAACTCAACACATGTGACATGTCACATAAGAGAAAGGGGTACTAAGGAAAAAAGAAGTTCAACACCTATGCTTCACAAAAAAAGGGTGACACGTCAACAAAGATAAAGGGGTACCAAGAAAAATAAAAGTTTGACACCCATTCCATGTCAACAACGAGAAAGAGGTACTAATAAAATGAGGAGGTCAAAAGCTATGCTAACTCAATAGAGGTGACATCTCACATAAGGAAGTGGGGTACTAAGGAAAAGAGAATTTAAACACCTATGCCACAAAAACAAGTGTGACACATTAACATAGGTAAAGGGGTACGAAGAAAAATAAAAGTTTGACACATGTGCCATTTAAACAAGGAGAAAAGGGTACTAAGAAAATGAATAGGTTGAAGGCTACACCAATCCAGTAAGGGTGGCACGTAAGCTAAGAGAAAGGGGTACTAAAAAAAATATAAGTTCAACACCTATGCCAAAAAAAAACATGACAGGTCAACAAGGAGAACGCCATACTAATAAAATTAATTGTTGGAAATCTATAATGAACTTAGAAAGTGTGACATGTCACAGAAGAGAAAGGGGTACTAAGGAAAATATAATTTCAATAGCTACACCTATTCCACACAAAAACAGACTATGCATCAATGGAGAGAAAGGGGTACTAAGAAAACTAAGAGGTAAAAATCTATTCGAACTCAACAAGGGTGGCATGCATCAAATAGAAAGGGGTACGTAGGAAAAGAGAAGTTGAACACCTATGCCACATAAAAAAGTGCATCACATCAATAGAGATAAAGGGGTACTAAGAAAAATAAAATTTTAACACCCATGCCATCTCAACAAGCAAAAAAGGGGTACTAAGAAAATAAATATGTTGAATTATATGCCAACTCGACAAGGGTGACACATCACCTAATAGAAAAAAGTACTAATGAAAAGATAAGTTCAACACCCACACCACAAAAAAATGGTGACACATCAACAAAGATAAAGGTTTACTAAGAAAAATAAACGTTTGACACCCATGCCATTTCAAAAAGGAGTAAGGGGTACTAGGAAAATGAAGAGTTCGAAATATATGTCACATCAATAAGGGTGATGTGTTACCAAATATAAAGGGTACTCAGGAAAAGAGAAGTTGAAGACCTATGCCACTAAAAAAAGTGTGGCACGTCAACAGAGATAAAGGGTTACTAAGAAAAGTAAAAGCTTCACACCCATGTCCTTTCAACAAGAAGAAAAGGGGTACTAAGAAAATAAATATGTCCAAACATCTACCAACACGATAAGGGTGACACATCACCTAAGATAAAATGGTAGTAAGGAAAATATAAGTTCAATACCTATGCCACAAATAAAATGGTGACACATCAACAGAGATAAAGGGGTACTAAGAAAAATAAATGTTTGACACCCATGGCATTTGAAAAAGGAGTAAGGGGTACTAAGAAAATGAATATGTTGAAAGCTATGTCAACTCAATAAGGGTGATACATCAACTAGTATCAAGGGGTACTAAGGAAAAGAGAATTTCAACACTTACGCCACACAAAAAAGGGAAACACATCAACATAGATAAAGGGGTACTAAGAAAAATAAAAGTTTGACATTTGTTCCATGTCAACAAGGAGAAATGGGCACTAAGAAAATGAAGATCTAGAAAATTTTTCCAACTCAACAAGGGTGACACTTCAACTAAGAGAAAGGGTTTCTAAGGAAGATATAATCTCAACACATATTCCACACAAGAAAGGGAAACATGTCAACAAAGATAAAGGGGTACTAAAAAAAAAATGTTTTACACTTTTTCCATGTCAACAAGGAGAAAGGGGTACTAAGAAAATGAAGAGGTTGAAAGGTATTCCATGTCATCAATGGTTACAAGTCACCAAAGAGGAAGGGGTACTAAAGAAAAGAGAAATTCAACAACTATGCCACAAACAAAATGGTGACACATCAACAAAGATAAAGGGGTACTAAGAAAAATAAAATTTTGACACCCATGTGATGTCAACAAGGAGAAACGGGTACTAATAAAACAAAGAGGTTGAAATCTATGCCAATGTAGAAAGGGTGGCACATCACGCAATCGAAAGGGTTACTAAGGAAACAATAAGTTCAACACATATGCCACATAATAAGGGTTGACATGTCAATAGAGATAAATGGGTACTAAGAAAAATAAAAGTTTGACACCCATGTCATGTAACCAAGGAGAAAGGGGTACTAAAACAATGAAGAGTTGGAAATCTATGCAAACTCAAAAAGTGTGGCGTGTCACAAAAGAGTGATGGGTACTAAGTAAAAGAGAAGTTCAACAACTATGCCACACAAAAAAGGTTGAAACATCAACACAGATAAATAGGTACTAATAAAATTAAAGTTTTGACACCCATGGCTTGTCAACCAAGAGAAAGGGGTACCAATAAAACGAAGAGGTTGAAAGCTATTCCAACTCAGCAAGGGTGATATTTCACCTAATAGAAAGTGGTACTAAGGAATAAAGAATTTCAACACCTATACTAGACAAAAAAGGGTGACACGTCAACAAAGATAAATGGTTACTAAGAAAAATAAAAGTTTGACAGTCCTTCCGTGTCAAAAAGTAGAAAGGGGTACTAAGAAAAAAAAGAGCTCAAAATAAATTCCAGCTCAACAAGGGTGACATGTCACCTAATAACAATGGGTACTAAGGAGAATATAAGTTCAACACCTATTCCAAACAAGAAATGGAAACACGTCAATAGAGATAAATGGGTACTAGCAAAAAAATGTTTTTGACACATGTGCCATGTCAATAAGGAGAAAGGGGTACTAAATAAGTCAATAGGTCGAAAGATATTCCAACTCATCACATGTGACATGTCACCTCAAAGAATGGATACTAAGGGAAAAACAAGTTCAACACCTATACTTCACAAAAAAGGGCGACACATCAACAAATATAAAGGGGTACTAAGAAAAATAAAATTTTGACACCCATTCAATGTCAACAACGAGAAAGGGGTACTAATAAAATGAGGAGGTCAAAATCTATTCCAACTCAATAACAATGAAATGTCACCTAAGGAAGTGGCGTACTAAGGAAAAGATAATTTAAACACATATGCCACGAAAAAAAGTGTGACACATTAACAAAGGTAAAGGGCTATGAAGAAAAATAAGCGTTTGACACCTGTGCTATTTAAATAAGGAGAAATGGGTACTTAGAAAATGAAGAGGTTGAATGCTACACCAACACAGTAAGGGTGACACATCATCTAAGAGAAAGGGGTACTAAAAAAAATATAAGTTCAACACATATGTCACAAAAAAAAGGATGACACGTCAACAAGGAGAATGACATACTAATAAAATGAAGTGTTGGAAATCTATAATGAACTTAGCAAGGGTGACATGTCATATAATATAAAGGGGTACTAAGGAAAATAGAATTTCAATATCTACACCTATGCCACACAAAAAATGACTACGCATCAACAGAGAGAAAGGGGTACTAAAACAACTAAGAGGCAAAAATCTATTAGAACTTAGCAAGGGTGACATGCACTAAATAGAAAGGGGTACTCAGGAAAAGAGAAGTTTAAAACCTATGCCACACAAAAAAGTGTGGAACATCAATACAGATAAAGGGGTACTAAGAAAAATAAAAGTTTAACACCCATGCCATCTCAACAAGCAAAAAAGGGGTACTAAGAAAATACATATGCCGAAATTTTTTCCAACTCGACAAGGGTGACACATCACCCAATAGAAAAAAGTACTAAGGAAAAGATAAGTTCAACACTCACGCCACAAAAAAAATGGTGACACATAAAAAAAGATAAAGGTTTACTAAGAAAAATAAACATTTTCCACCCATGCCATTTCAAAGAGGATTAATGGGTACTAGGAAAATGAAGAGTTTGAAAGATATGTCAAATCAATAAGGGTGACATGTTACCAAATAGAAAGGGGTACTCAAGAAAAGAGAAGTTGAACACCTATTCCACAGAAAAAAAGTGTGGCATGCCAACACAGATAAAGGGGTACTAAGAAAAATAAAACATTCACACCCATGCTATTTCAACAAGTAGAAAAGGTGTACTAAGAAAATAAATATTTCCAAAGATATACAGACTCGACAAGGGTGACACGCCACCTAAGAGAAAACGATACTATGGAAAATATAAGTTCAATACCTATGCCACAAAACAAATGCTGAAACATCAACAAAGATAAAGGGGTACTAAGAAAAATAAATGTTTGATACCCATTCCATTTCAAAAAGGAGTAAGGAGTACTAAGAAAATGAATATGTTGAAAGATATTCCAACTCAATAAGGGTGACCATAAACTAGTAGCAAGGGGTACTAAGGAAAAGAGAAGTTCAACACCTATGCCACACAAAAAAGGGTGACATGTCAACAAAGATAAAGGGGTACTAAGAAAAATAAAATGTTGACACCCATATGATGTCAACAAGGAGAAAGGGGTACTAATAAAACAAAGAGGTAAAAATATATTCCAATGTAGAAAGGGTGACACATCACATAATATCAAGGGGTACTAAGGAAAAGAGAAGTTAAACGCCTATGCCACATAATAAGGGGTGACATGTCAATAGAGATAAATGGGTACTAAGAAAAATAAAAGTTTGACACCCATGCCATGTAACCAAGGAGAAAGGGGTACTAAGAAAATGAATCGTTGGAAATCTATGCAAACTCAACAAGTGTGGCATGTCACAAAAGAGTGATGGGTACTAAGGAAAATATAATTTCAACAACTATGCCACACAAAAGGGTGAAACATCAACACAGATAAATAGGTACTAATAAAAATAAAGTTTTGACACCTCTGGCTTGTCAACCAAGAGAAAGGGGTACCAATAAAAAAAAGAGGTTGAAATCTATGCCAAATGAACAAGGGTGACATTTCACCTAAGAGAAAGTGGTACTAAGGAACAAAGAAGCTCAACACCTATACCAGACAAAAAAGGGCGACACGTCAACAAAGATAAATGGTTACTAAGAAAAATAAAAGTTTGACACTCATGCCATGTCAACAAGAAGAAATAGGTACTAAGAAAAAAAAGGGTCGAAATAAATTCCAACTCAACAAGGGTGAAAAGTCACCTAATATAAATGGGTAGTAAGGAAAAGATAAGTTCAACATCTATTCCAAATAATAAATGGTGACACGTCAATAGAGATAAATTGGTACTAGGAAAAATAAAATTTTGACACCCATACCATGTCAACAAAGAGAAAGGGGTACTAAATAAGTCAATAGGTCGAAATCTATTCCAACTCAACACAGGTGACATGTCACCTAAGATAAAGGTGTACTAAGGAAAAAATAAGTTCAACACCTATGCTACACAAAAAAGTGTGGCACATCAATAGAAATAAAGGGGTACAAAGAAAAATAAAAGTTTGAGATCCATGCATTGTCAACAAGGAGAAAAGTGTACTAAGAAAATAAAGTGGTGAAAAGCTATGCCAAATCAGCAAATGTGACATGTCACAGAAGAGAAAGGGTTACTAACGAAATGACAATTTCAACACCTATGCCACACAAAATATGGTGACACGTCAATGGAGATAAACGAGTACTAAGAAAAATAAAAGTTTCACACCTGTGTCATGTCAACAAGGATAAAGGGGTACTATGAAAACACATAGGTCGAAAACTATTCAAACTTAGAAAGGGTGACATGTCACCTAAGAGCAAGGGGTACTAAGGAAAATATAAGTTCAACACCTATGCCACAAAAAAAAATGGTGACACGTCAACATAGATAAAGGGGTACTAATAAATATAGAAGTTTGACACCCATGTCATGTAACCAAGGAGAAAGGGGTACTAAGAAAATGAATAGTTGGAAACCTATGAAAACTAAACAAGCATGATGCATCATAAAATAACAATGGGTACTAAGGAAAACAGAATTTCAACAACTATGCTACACAAGAAAGGTTGACATGTCAACAAAGGTAAAGGGATACTAAGAAATATGAAAGTTTGACACTCGTGGCATGTCAAACGGGAGAAAGGGGTACTAATAAAATCAAATTTATGCCAACTCAACAAGGGTGAAATGACACCTAAGAGAAAGGGGTACTAAGGAAAAGAGAAGTTCAACACCTATTCCATACAAAACAGGGAGACATGTCAATAGAGATAAAGGGCTACTAAGAAAAATAAAAGTTTGACACCCGTGCCATCTCAACAAGGAGAAAGGCTTACTAAGACAAAAAGATGTTTAAATATAAGCCTGCTCATCAAGGGTGACATGTCACCTAATATAAATGGATACTAAGGAAAAGAGAAGTTCAAAATCTATGCCACACAAAAAAGGGTGGCGCATCAACAAAGATAAAGGGGTACTAAGAAAAATAATTTTTTGACACATGTGCCATGTCAAAAAGGAGAAAGGGCTACCAAGAAAAGGAATAGGTCGAAATCTATTCCAACTCAGCATAGGTGACACATCACCGAAGGGAAATGGGTACTAAGGAAAAGAGGAGTTCAACACCTATGTGACACAAGAAAGGGTGACATGTCAACAAATATAAAGGGGTACTCAGAAAATTAAAACTTTGACACCCCTACCTTGTCAAAAAGGAGAAAGGGGTACTAATAAAAATAAAACTTTGACACCCATAACATGTCAACAATTAGAAAGGGGCACCAAGAAAAAAAGAGAGGTTGAAAGCTATTCTAAATCAACAAGGGTGATATTTCTCCTAAGAGTTGGGGTTACTAGGGAAAAGAGAAGTTCAACAACTGTGCCAGAAAAAAATGTGTGACAACTCAACGAAGATAAAGCTGTACTAGGAAAAATGAAACTTTGACACCCGTGGAATGTCAACTAGGAGAAACATGTACTAAGAAAATGAAGAGGTCGAAAGCTATGTCAACTTATCAAGTGTGATACATCACCTAAGAGAAATGGGTACTAATGAAAAGAGAACTTCAACACATATGCCACACACAAATTGTGATACATCAACATATATAAAGAGGTACTAATAAAAATAAAAGTTTGACACCCATGCCTTGTCAACAAGGAGAAAGGTGTACTAAGAAAAAAAATAGGTGTAAAGTTGTTCCAACTCAGCACAGTTGATACATCAAAAAAGAGCAAGGGTTACAAAGGAAAAGATAAGTTCAACACTTATTCCACAAAAACAAGGGTGGCACATCAATAGATATCAAGGGGTACTAATAAAAATAAAAGTTTGACACATTTTCCACGTCAATAAGGAGAAAGGGGTACTAAGAAAATGAAGAGGTCGAAAGCAATTCCAACTCAGCAAGGGTGAGACATGGTCTAAGAGAAATGGGTACTAAGGAAAAGAGATGTTCAACACCTATGCCACACAAAAAAGGGTGACACATCAACAGAGATAAAGGGGTACTAATAAACAAAAACATTTGACACCTTTTCCATGTAACCAAGGAGAAAGGGGTACTATGAAAATGAAGAGTTGGAGAGATATTCCAACTCATCATGGGTACTAAGGAAAATATAGTTTCAACAACTAAGCCCCACAAAAAAGGGTGACACGTCAACGAAGATAAAGGGGCACTAAGAAAAATTAAATTTTGACACTCATAATAGTTTAACCAAGAGAAAGGGATACTACGAAAAATGAAGAGGTTGAAATCTATGCCAACTCAACAAGGATTAAATTTCACCTAAGATCAAGAGGTAATAAGGAAAAGATAAGTTCAACACCTATGCCACACAAAAAAGGGTGACATATCAACAAAGATGAAGAGATACTAATAAAAATAAAAGTTTGACACCCATGACATGTCAACAAGTTGAAAGAGGTAATAAGAAAACAAAGAGGTCAAAATATATTCCACCTCAGCAAGGGTTGCATGTCACCTAATATCAATGGGTACTAAGGAAAATAAAATTTCAACACCTATGCCACAAAAAAAGGACGACACGTCAACAAATATAATGGGGTAGTAAGAAAGATAAAATGTTGACACCCGTTACATGTCCACAAGGAGAAAAGGGTACTAAGTGTAAGGTCTCTATCCCCACAGAGTCGTATAAAACACACACTAAAATAAATAATAAAGAAAACTATATGTTGTACAATTTCATCATTAACTTATAATCATTAATTATTCAGCATAAATTAAATTTATCAACAACATGAAAGTAAATTTAATTAACAACCACATAACACAACAAATTCATGAAATTACATACCTCTGTCTGATGCAAATTCCCCAATCTTCGGTTGTCCTCTCCGCTGCTCTGCCTGAACTCTACCCAAAATTGAAACTTTTCTCCCTTCCAGCTAGGAACAGAGCCTATCTGGCTCCCTATCTCCAGGATTCCGTGAGGATTCCTCGCCCCCAAGCCCAAAACTCCCAGCAACCTAGTGCACCCCTGTAACAGTCCACCCAAACTCCAAAACCAGAAAATACCCACCAGGAAATACAGTCTCTAATCTCAAATAATGCTTCCTCTTCCCCAAATTTCCAAAAGTCCCCTTTTCCGAATGCCTCTCCCCTTCATATCCTCCTCCATTCACTACCTCCTACCCTCCTTTAATGCCACCCACCTTATCCCTCCATTCAATGCTTCATCCCCTGCATACGTAAAGTTTTATAATAATGAATTAAAAGTTATTAAGTATTTAATTCTTTACCCTAAACATTAAATGTGTTAATCAATCAATTAACTTATTAATCAACATATATTAAACAATAATTAATTAATTAATATTATTAATAAATAATCATTATTTAACTAATACACATTAGGACAATTACTTATTTAATTAATTATACTTGGTAAATCTTAATCAATCATTTAGCTAGGGTTGTTACACTAAGAAAATGAATAGGTCAAAAGATATGACGACTAAGTAAGGGTGACATGTCACCTAAGAGAAAGGGGTAATAAGGAAAAGTGAATTTCAACACCTATGCCAATCAAAAAAGGGTGACACGTCAGTAGAGATAATGGGGTACTACAAAACAATAAATTTTGACACTCATGCCTTGTCAACAAGGAGAAAGGGGTACTAAGAAAACAAAGAGGTGAAAATCTATGCCAAATCAGCAAAGGTGACATGTCACAAAAGAGAAAGGGTTACTAAGGAAAATATATTTTCAACACCCATGCCACACAAAAAAGGGAGACACATCAATAGAGATAAAAGGGCACTAAGAAAAATAAAAGTTTGACAAACATGCCATGTCAACAAGTATAAAGGGGTAGTAAGAAAACAAAGAGGTTGAAAGCTATTCCAACTTGGTACGGGTGAAATCTCACTTAAGAGAAATGGTTACTGCAAAAAATAGAAGTTCAACACCTATGTCGCACAAAAGAAGGTGACTCATCAATAGAGATAAATGGGTACTAAGAAAAATAAAAGTTTCACACCTGTGCCATGTCACCTAAGAGCAAGGGGTACTAAGGAAAATAGAAGTTCAACACTCATTCCGCACAAAAAAGGTGACACGTTAACAGAGATAAAGGCGTACTAAGAAAAATAGAAGTTTGACACATGTGTCATGTAACCAAGGAGAAAGGGGTACTAATAAAATGAAGAGTTGGAAAGCTATGGAAACTCAACAACGATGACACATCATAAAATAGAAATGGGTACTAAGGAAAATAGAATTTCAACAAATATGCTACACAAAAAAGGTTTACATGTCAACAAAGTTAAAGGGGTACTAAGAAAAATGAAAGTTTGACACTCATGGCATGTCAACCGGGAGAAAGGGGTACTAACAAAAGAAAATAAAATTTTGACAACCATTCCTTGTCAACAAGGAGAAATGGATACTAAGAAAACAAAGAAGTGGAAATCTATGCCAACTCAGCAAAGCTGACACGTCACAAAAGAGAAAGGGTTACTGAGGAAATGAGAATTTCAACACCTATTCCACATAAAAAAGGGTGACACGTCAATAGAGATAAATGGGTACTAATAAAAATAAAAAAATTTGACCTGTGCCATGTCAACAAGGATAAAGGGGTACTAAGAAAACACAGAGGTCGAAAACTATTCAAACTCAGCAAGGGTGGCATGTCACCTAAAAGCAAGGGGTACTAAGGAAAATAGAAGTTCAACACCTATGCCACACAAAAAATGGTGACACGACAACATATATAAAGAGGTACTAAGAAAAATAGAAGTTTGACACCTGTGGCATGTCAGCTAGGAGAAAGGGGTACTAAGAAGATGAATTGGTCAAAATCTATTCCAACTTAGCAAGGGTGTCATGTCACCTAAGAGAATGGGGTATTAAGAAAAATATAATTTCAAAATCTATGCCAACTTAGCAAGGGTGGCATGTCACCTAATAATAAGTGGTACTAAGGAAACCAAAGGTTCAATACCTATGCCACAAAAAAAAGGGTGACACATCAACCGAGATAAAGGGGTACTAAGAAAAATTAAATTTTGACACATATTCCATGTAAACAAGGTGAAAGGATTACTAAGAAAATGAATAGGTCAAAAGTTATTCCAAATCGACAAGGGTGACAAATTACCTAAGAGAAATGGGTACTATGGAAAAGATAAGTTCAACACCTATGCCACACAAAAAGGGCGACACATCAACATAGATAAAAGGATACCAAGAACGATAAACGTTTGACACCCCTTATATTTCAACAAGGAGAAAGGGGCACTAATAAAATGAAGAGGTGAAAAGCTATGCCAACTCAGTTAGGGTGAAACATCACCTAAGTGCAATGGGTCCTATGAAAAATATAATTTCAACACCTATGCCACACAAAAAGTGAGGACACATCAACAGAGATAAAGGGGTGGTAAGAAAAATAAAAGTTTGACATGCGCACCATGTCAACAAGAAGAAAGGGGTACTATGAAAATGGATATGTCAAAATATACTCCAACAGTTTTTCCAGGGTGACATGTCACCAAATAGAAAGGGATATTAAGGAGAAGAGAAGTTCAACACCCATGCCACAAAAAAAGGGGTAGCACGTCAAAGAAGATAAATGGGTACTAAGAAAAATAAAAGTTTGACACCCGTGCCATTTCAACAAGCAGAAAGGGGTACTAAGAAAATGAAGATTGTTGGAAAATATTGAACAAGCCATGAATGCGTGTTGATGATTGTTGTCTTTGATGGAAACAATAGAAATGGCAGGATATGAAGGATAAAACCCCTTGGGGATTCGGACGTAAAAGCACAGGAGGAACAACATTGAAGAAAACATGCGCATTGAAGAAAACGCGCGCAGCAGAAGTTTACAGAGAAGAAGGAAGATAGACGAGATCGTTGGATCCCATTCAGATTTCCCGAAAGGCCGACAACCGTCAGATTTGCAGAAGTTGCGAGGGAGATAAGTCATCGGAGATTCGGGGATCGGGACTTTGAAATGTTCAGTTCACTCGACAACGAAAACCCCGAAATCGCGATACGCGATTTCGCGATTTGATCGCAGCCGTTAAATCAAGCAGGGATATGGACCGTTCATTCGTATGGATGCGTGGAAGCTAGGAGGCTTCATCGGAGATTCGGGGATCGGGATTTCATAATGCAAAGAACACAATGCAACGAAAACCCCGATTTCGCGATATGCGAAATCCCGACTGAATCTGAACCGTCAGATCAACATGTGATCTAGACCGTCGATCTAAT
>SNQJ01S0011836.1:106457-145084 GCA_010110895.2 Picea sitchensis | reverse complement strand
AAACAAGACCTAACCAAGAGGATGGGAGGTCTCATCATGAGCCGGCCCATTATGTTCATAGGTATTTAGCAGTATGACATTGCCACTATCTGGTCACCAAGCCAGGGCAGTGACCTTTGGTTGCATGGCCAAAGGAAAGGGGGCCTCATCACGAGCCAACCTTCTCATTTCTATGAAGATACCAGTGGGTAACGCTATCATCTCTGGCCACCAAGCCAAGACAGTTTCCTCTTTGTCAGACCTTGAAGTAAAAAAAGAAATAAAAGAAAGATAAGGAACATAAAAGGGCTTGGAAAAAATGCATCCATGACGGGTACAGCTCGCCTCCTACAAAGGCACCCATAGACGACACATGCCCTTGGTATTACTATGACTAGACATCCCTAAAAACCATATCACCTCATTACACATGGCTTGAATGATCCTTTGAGGAAACGTTCCATCTCTTGTGGGTATTAGCCCAATAGGTTGTTCTGTTGGTTTCCTTAGCTTTGTATAGTAGATCTGTGTAATGTCTTTGAGCTCTTGGATGATATGTTAGGGATTTCATGCATATATTTGATAACTTTAATAATGAAATGTGATTTACATTGCTATGATGTCTAGGAATGATGAGCCCATCGAGGGCGTAGTCTTTGATGTGCAGGACCATACCCAGCGGGCAGGTACCAGAGGACCAGGTACACATGGGGAGATGATTAGCTCGGACCTCCATGGGGCTGAAGAGCCCATCAGATGGTTGTTGGGATGGCAGAGGCAGGAAAACATCATGATGAGCCCTTGCATGAATAAGACAGAAGGACGCCCTCACCAGGACCATGTGGCAGAGATTTGACCTAGGGGGGATCAGCCCCTGTAGATGGAGGATGGCTTTGATGGACATGACGCCACCCAGGGCAGGCTGGATGATTTCTGGAGCATGTGGCAGGGTGCTGGGCTTGTTTGTCACATGTGACAGGTTTTAGGAGCCCCATAGGGGCCAACGTTTTGCTCCTTGGATGTTGATCATGCCCAAAAAGGGCCAACGTCTCCCTCAGGGGGGACTGACATCTCCCTTTTTAGCTCTATTTTGACATTTTTATGTATTTAATGTGACAAATGATTAAATAATGATAAGTCAGCCTTGTCGACTGTTTTGAATGACCTATTTTGTTAATTAAAGGTCATTTGGATGATATAAAGAGAGGACGTTGCCTCTCATTTTTACATAACACAACTTTATCTCTTGTGAGAGTGACTCTTTTTATCTTTTGGCTTGGATATTTTCTCTTGGAGTGAGGCGCTACACTTGAGGAGGATCATTTTTTGCATGGATATGGTTTTTTTATCATTGGAAGGTTTACAACTAGGGTTTGATTTAGCTCTTCATTGATTTGTAGGTATATTTTTCATGCAAAACTTCTTGATTGAATGGTTGTAGGTTGAACTACTTACTTTTATGGTTACATTGTTATTATTTTCTTAATCATTAAAACCCTATGGAGCAAACACACTAGTAGGTCGTTGCTTCATGTCCCCATGGTAAAAACTTGTTTAGCCATTTGATTAAGGAGAATATAGCCTAGCCTTTGCTACACTTGTTCCCCTTTTTTCTGAATTAGATTTGAATTATAAGTTGAAGGAGGAAGACGTCCTAGGCCTAATTTAATTTACACCTAGGGTATTGACCTTAGTGTTTGAAAAGCCTTGTCCCCAAGAAACACTTTTCAGCCCTAGACTTATAGTTTGAAGCTAGCCGTTTTGCCAAAGAGTTCTAAGGAAAGAGGGAGGAGCATGAGGCCTTGCTTTTGCAACACCAGAATGAGCCTCCTCCCCTTCGGGTTTTGACTTTGTGGCCCTACCTTTGCAGCACTACAAAGCCTAACTCTCCCGTCCTTAGATTTAGAATCTCCCAAGCCATTAGCCTTACTCCTTGACTCCATTTACCCTGAGGCACTAGTCTAAACCTAAAACAACCTTTTTCAAATTCTTAATTTAAAAACCCTAACTAACCCTAGCATTTTTTACTAACCCTAACCCTAAGATGACGTCATGCCTATATTGAACTTTTGATTGGTATAAAAATTGTGGCTAGGTCATCCTTTGATTGGCATTGATGTGTAGATCCTTTTATTGGCTTAACTTACAAAACGTTCACTTCTTTGCCATCCTAAACTAACCTAGAATAGGGCTGACGTCACCTTTTAGCAGGTTTGACGCAGCAGCAATATTGATGACGTCAAGCCTCCTTTTAACCTTTGTTTAAGTGAAAAACGTTGTGGCTTTGTCATCCTTTGATAAACATTTAAGTGTTGAACATTTTTCATTGGTTTAGTTTGCAAAACGTCCACTTATTTGTCTAGCTGAAATTAACCTAAAGTTAGGGATGACGTCACCCTTAATTCACATAGTGACGCACCAACAATATTGGTGTATGAGCACATTTATTGCATTGTGATATAACAAGGATTGATTTTATACATTGAATGCAAGCATCATTTTGTACTTATTGAAGAAGTATTATAAGCCTTTAGCTTTAATTGCAATCATTGACTTCGTCAATAATTTCATCCATTATTGCTCATATGTATTAAAGATAGTCATTAATACTTTGAAGTACTAACCACTGTATGCACATTTTAGCTTTATTTTCCTTGTCTTGCAAACAAGTGCCTTTCTCAGTGGAATACCTTCACCCTTGACTATCTCTCTTGGCAGTAATTTGTGAAAGGAAACTCTTATCTTGATCCTTTAGACCCTCAGACCTTTCAGAAACCCAGATTACTAGGGACGTCTCCCTAGGGATTAGCCACCTTGAATAGAAAGAGCTCCCCATCGAGGTGACAGTGTGTGGGGAAGCTCCTGTTACGCCAGTTTGAGCCTTGACTTCAAGCTACTTAAACCTTTCCTACAAACTGTGCGATAACAAGACCGACACGTGAACAAAGAGAATGGGGTACTAAGAAAAATTAAATTTTGACACACGTGGAATGTCAAAAGGGAGAAAGTGGTACTAAGAAAACAAAGAGGTGGAAAGCTATTCCAACTCAGTAAAGGTGAAACGTCACCTAATACCAAGGGGTACTAAGGAAAACATAATCTTGACACGTATGCCACACAAAATAGGGTGACACATCAACATAGATAAAGAGATACTAAGAAAAATAAATGTTTCACACTTATGCAATGTCCCACAGAAGAAATGGGTAGTAAGAAAATAAATATGTCAAAATCTATACCAACCCCACAAGGGTGACATGTCAACTAAGATAAAGGGGTACTAACGAAAAGACAATTTCAACACCTATTCCCCACAAAAAAATGGTGACACATCAATAGAGATAAAAGGGTACTAAGAAAAATAAAAGTTTTACACCCACGCCTTGTCAACAAGCAGAAAGGGGTACTAAGAAAACAAAGATGTGGAAATCTATGTCAACTCAAAAAAGATGACACCTCACAAAAGTGCAAGTGTTACTAAAGAAAATAGATGTTCAACACCTATGCCACAAAAAAAAGGGTGACATGTCAATAGAGATAAACGGGTACTAAGGAAAATAAAATCTTGAAATCCATGCCATGTCAACAAGGAGAAATGGGTACTAAGAAAACAAAGAGGTCAAAATCTATTCCAACTCAGAAAGGGTGACATGTCACCTAAGAGAAAGGGTTACTAAGGAAAAGATGATTTAAAGACTTATTCCACACAAGAAAGTATGACACGTCAACAAAGATAAAGGAGTACTAAGAAAAAAAAAAGTTTTATACCCATGCCATGTAACCAAGGAGAAAAGGGTACTAAGAAAATGAAGAGGTCAAAAGCTATTCCAACTCAACAAGCGTGACGTGTCACAAAAGAGTCAGGGTACTAATTAAAAGAGAATTTCAACAACTATGCCAAACAAAAAAGGGTGACATGTCAATGAAGATAAAGGGTTACTAAAAAGAATAAAAGTTTGACACCCGTACCATGTCAACAAGCAGAAAGGGGTACAAAGAAAATAGAGAGGTCAATATATATATGCCAACTCAGCAAGGGTGATATATCACTTAATATCAATGGGTACTAAGGAAAAGAGAATTTCAAAACCTATGTGACACAAAAAAGAGAGACATATCAACAAAGATAAAGGGGTACTAAGAAAAATAAAATTTTGACATTCGTGCCATGTCTACAAGGTGAACACGGTACTAAGAAAATTAATGGGTCGAAATCTATGCCAACTCAACAAGGGTGACACGTCATATAAGAGAAAGGGGTACTAAGGAAAAAATAATTTTAACACCTATGCCACAAAAAAAAGGGTTACATGTCAATAGAGATAAAGGGGTACTAAGAAAAATAAAAGTTTGGCACTCGTTCCTTATCAAAAAGGATAAAGTGGTACTAAGAAAATAAAGAGGTGGAAATCTATGCCAATGGAACAAATATGACATGTCATAAAAGATCAAGGGTTACTAAATAAAACATAAGTTCAACACCTATGCCACACAAAAAAGGGTGACGTGTCAATAGAGATAAAGGGGTACTAAGAAAAACAAATGTTTGACAAGTGTACCATGTCAACATGGATAAAGGGATACTAAGAAAATGAATAGGTCAAAAACTATTCAAACTCATCAAGGGTGACGTGTCAACATAGATAAATGATTACTAAAAAAAATAAAAATTTTACACTTGTGTGATGTCAACAAGTAGAAAGGGGTACTAAGAAAATGAATAGGTCAATATATATTCCAACTCAACAAGGGTGACATGTCACCTAATATCAATGGGTACTAAGGAAAAGAGAAGTTCAACGAATATGCCACACAAAAAATGGTGACATGTCAATAGAGATAAAGGGGTACTAAGAAAAATAAAATTTTGACACATGTGCCATCTCAACAAGGAGAAAGGGGTACTATGAAAATCATTAGGTCAAAATTTGTGTGAACTCAGAAAGGGTGACACATCAACTAAGAGAAAGGGGTCATAAGGAAAATAGAAGTTTAATACCTATGACACACAAAAAAGGGTGACACGTCAATAGAGATAAAGGGGTACTAAGAAAAATAAAAGGTTGACACCCATGCCTTGTCAACAAGGAGAAAGGGGTACTAAGAAAATAAAGAGGTGGAAAGCTATGCCAACCTATCAAAGGTGACACATCGCAAAATAGAAATAGTTACTAAATAAAAGATAAGTTCAACACCTATGCCACACAAAAAAGGGTGACACATCAACTGAGATAAATGGGAACTAAGAAAAATAAAAGTTTGACACACGTGCCATGTCAACAAGGATAAAGGGGTACCAAGAAAGCGAAGAGGTAAAAAAATATTCAAACTTAGCAAGGGTGAAATTTCACCTAAGAGAAAGGGGTACTAAGGAAAATATAAGTTGAACACCTATGCCACACAAAAAAGGGTGACACGTCAACATAGATAAGTAGGTGCTAAGAAAAATAAAATTTTTGACACTTGTGCCATGTAACCAAGGAGAAAGGGGGACTAAGAAAATGAAGAGTTGGAAAGCTATGAAAAATGAGGAGGGGTGGTGTGTCAGAAAATAGCAAGGGGTGCTAAGGACAAGATAAATTAAAAAAATATGCCACACAAGAAAGGTTGACACATCAACGAAGATAAAGGGGTACTAAGAAAAATGAAATTTTGACACCCACACAGGTCAACCAGGAGAAAGGGGTACTAATAAAATGAATAGGTCGAAAGTTATGCCAACTTAGAAAGGGTGAAATGTCACCTAAGAAGAAGGGGTACTAAGGAAAAGATAAGTTCAATACCTGTTCCACACAAAAAAATGGAGACACGTCAACAAATATAAAGGGTTACTAAGAAAAATAAAATCTTGACACCCATGCCATGTCAACATGCAGAAAGGGGTACTACGAAAATGAGGAGGTCGATATCTATGCCAAATCAACAAGGATGACATTTCACCTATTAGCAATGGATACTAAGGAAAAAAAAATTCAACACCTATGCGACACAAAAAAGGGTGACACATCAACAAAGATAAAGGGGCACTAAGAAAAATAAATTTTTGGCACCTGTGACATGTAAGAAAGGAGAAATGGCTACCAATAAAAATAAAATTTTGACACATGTGCCATATAAAAAAGGAGAAATGGGTACTAAGAAAATGTATAGGTCAAAATCTATGCCAACTCGATAGGGGTGAAACGCCACCTAAGTGAATGGGGTACTATGGAAAAGAGAAGTTCAACACCTATGCCACACAAAAAAGGGAGACACATCAACATAGATAAAGGGGTACCAAGAAAAATAAACATTTGACACCCATTCCATGTCAAGAAGGAGAAAGGGGAACTAATAAAATGAAGAGTTGGAAAGCTATTCCAACTCATGAAGGATGAAACGTCACCTAAGTGCAAGGGGTACTAAGGAAAATATAAGTTCAACACCTATGCCACAAGAAAATGATGACACACCAATGGAGACACAGGGGTACTAAGAAATATAAAATTTTGACACCCATGCCATGTCAACAAGGAGAAAGGGGTACCAATAAAAGGAAGAGGTCAAAATCTATTCCAACTCAGAAAGGGTGGTATGCCACCAAATAGAAATGGGTACAAGGGAAAAGAGAATTTCAACACATATGCCACAAAAAAAAGGGCGACATGTCAAAAGAGATAAAGGGGTACTAAGAAAAATAAAAGTTTGACACCCATGCCATTTCAAGAAGAATAAAAGGGGTACTAAGAAAATAAATATGTCGAAATATCTTCCAACTCGACAAGGGGAACATGTCACCTAATAGAAAATGGTACTAAGGAAAAGATATGTTCAACACCTATGCCACACAAAAAATGGTGACGCATCAACAAAGATAAAGGGGTACTAAGAAAAATAAATGTTTGACACCCATGCCATATCAAAAAGGAGTAAGGGGTATTAAGAAAATGAAGAGGTTGAAAGATATGTCAAATCAACAAGGGTGACACATAAACTAATATCAATGGGTACTAAGGAAAAAAGAATTTCAACACTTATTCCACACAAAAATGGGCATCACATCAACATACATAAAGGGGTACTAAGAAAAATAAAAGTTTGACATATGTGCTTTGTCAACAAGGAGAAAGGGGCACTAAGAAAATGAAGAGCTAGAAATCCTTTCCAACTTAGCAAGAGTGAAATGTCACAGAAGAGAAAGAGGTACTAAGTAAAAGAGAAGTTCAACACGTATTCTTCACAACAAAGGGAGACACGTCAACAAAGATTAAGGGGTACTAAGAAAAATAAAAGTTTGACACCCATTCCATGTCAACAACGAGAAAGGGGTACTAATAAAATGAGGAGTTCAAAATCTATGCCAACTCAATAACGATGATATGTCACCTAATGAAGTGGGGTACTAAGGAAAAGAGAATTTAAACACCCATGCCACAAAACAAGGTGTGACACATTAACATAGGTAAAGGGGTATGAAGAAAAATAAAGGTTTGACACCTGTGCCATTTAAACAAGGAGAAATGGGTACTAAGAAAATGAATAGGTTGAAGGCTACACCAACCCAGTAAGGGTGACACGTCAACTAAGAGAAAGGGGTACTAAAAACAATATAAATTCAACACCTATGTCACAAAAAAAGGATGACACCTCAACAAGGAGAATGACGTACTAATAAAATGAAGTGCTTGAAATATATAACAAACTTAGAAAGGGTGACATGTCACACAAGAGAAGCATTATGAAAAAGAGAAGTTAAACAATTATGCCACACAAAAAAGGGTGACAAGTCAACGAAGATAGAGGGTTACTAAGAAAAATAAAAGTTTTCCACCTGTACCATATCAACAAGAAGAAAGAGGTACTAAGAAAATGATGAGGTTGAAATCTATGCCAGCTCAAAAAGGGTGGCATGTCACCTAATAGGAATGAGTAATAAGGAAAAGAGAATTTCAACATCTATGCCACAAAAAAAGGTTGAAACATCAACAAAGATAAAGGAGTATGGAGAAAAATAAAATTTTGACACCCATTCCATGTCTATAGGGAGAAAGGGGTACTATGAAAATGAATGCATTGAATTCTATTACAACTCAACAAGGGTGATATGTCACCTTAGAGAAATGGGTACTAAGGAAAAGAGAATTTTAAAACCTATGCCACACAAAAAAGGGTGACATGTCAATAGAGATAAAGGGGTACTAAGAAAAGTAAAAATTTGAAACCCGTGCCTTGTCAACAAGGAGAAAGGGGTACTGAGAAAATAAAGAGGTGGAAAGGTATGCCGACTCAACAAAGGTGACACGTCACAAAAGAGAAAGGTTTACTAAAGAAAAGATAAGTTCAACACCTATGGTACAGAACAATAGGTGACACGTCAAAAGAGATAAAGGGGTACTAAGAAAAATAAAATCTTGACACCTGTAACATGTCAACAAGGATAAAGAGGTACTAAGAAAATGAATAGGTCGAAAACTATTCAAACTCAACAAGGGTGGAATGTCACTTGAGAGAAAGGGGTACTAAGGAAACTAGAATTTTAACACATATGCCACACAAAAAAGGGTGACACGTCAATAGAGATAAAGGGGTACTAAGAAAAATAAACAGTTGAAACCCATTTCTTGTCAACAATGAGAAAGGTGTACTAAGAAAACAAATAGGTGGAAATCTATGTCAACTGATCAAAGGTGATAGGTCACAAAAGAGGAAGGGTTACTAAGGAAAATATATGCTCAACACCTATGCCACACAAAAAATGTTGACACATCAAGAGAGATAAAGAGGTACTAAGACAATTAAAATTTTGACACCCATGTCGTGTCAATAAGGAGAAAGGGGTACAAAGAAAAAAAACAGGGTGAAATCTATTCCAACTCAACAAGGGTGACACATCACATAAGAGAAAGTGGTAATAAGGAAAATAAAATTTCAATACCCATGCCACACGGAAAAGGTTTACACGTCAACATAGATAAATGGGTAATAAGAAAAAAAAGGTTTGACACCCATGCCATGTAACTAAGGAGATAGGGTTACTATGAAAATTAATAGGTGGAAATCTATGCCAACTAAAAAAGGTTGACGCATCACAAAAGAGTGAGGGGTACTAAAAAAAATATAATTTCAACAACTATTCCACACAAAAAGGGGTGACATGTCAACGTAGATAAAGGGTTACTAAGAAAAATAAAAGTTTGACACATGTACCATGTCAACAAGAAGAAAGGGGTACTAATAAAATGAAGAGGTCAAATCTATGTCAACTTAGTAAGGGAGACATGCCACCTAATAGAAATGGTTACTAAGGAAAAGACAAGTTCAACACCTATCCCACAAAAACAAAGGCGACACAACAACATAGATAAAGGGGTACTAAGAAAAATAATTTTTTTACACATGTGCCATGTCTACAAGGAGAAATGGGTACTAAGAAAATGAATGGGTTGAAATCTATGTCAACTAAACAAGGTTGAAATGTCACCTAAGATAAAGGGGTACTAAGGAAAAGATAAGTTTATGACCTATGCCACACCAAAAAGGGTGACATGGCAATAGAGATAAAGGGGTACTAAGAAAAATAAAATTTTGACACCCATGCCTTGCCAACAAGGAGAAAGGGATACTAAGAAAATAAAGAGGTGGAAATATATGCCAACACAACAAAGGTTACACATCACAAAAGAGAAAGGGTTTCTAAAGAAAAGATAATTTAAACACCTTTGCCATACAAAAAAGGGTGACACGTCCATAGAGATAAAGGGGTACTAAGAAAAATAAAAGTTTGACACATGTGCCATGTCAAGGAGGATAAAGTGGTACTATGAAAATGAAAATGTAGAAAACTATTCAAACTAAGAAAGGGAAATATGTCACCTAAGAGAAAGGGGTACTAAGGAAAATAGAAGTTCAACAACTATACCACACAAAAAAGGGTGACATGTCAACATAGATAAAGGGGTACTTAAAAATAATTTTTTTACACCCGTGCAATATAACCAAGGAAAAAGGGGTACTAAGAAAACAAAGAGCTACAAAGTTATGCAAACTTAGCAAGGGTGACATGTCACATAAGAGAAAGGGGTACTAAGGAAAAGAGAAGTTCAACTAATATGCCACAGAAAAAAGGTTGGCATGTCAACGAATATAAAGGGGTAATAAGAAAAATGAAATTTTGACACCCAATGCATGTCAACCAGGAGAAAGGGGTACTAAGAAAATGAAGAGTTCAAAAGTTGTGCCAACTCAACAAGGGTGGAATTTCACCTAATAGAAAGGGGTATTAAATAAAAGAGATGTTCAATACCTATGCCACAAATAAAGGGAGACATATCAACAAAGATAAAAGGTTAGTAAGAAAAATAAACGTTTGACACCTGTGTTAAAAAAACAGGATCGCAGAGCAACAAAATAAAACAAATCTGAAATAAAACACAAAATATACACAATACAATAGATACACAGATATACATGGTTCACCCAGTGTGGGATACTTCCACGAGATAAATTTCCAGGTCTTTCCTTTTTATTATCCATCAAAATGAAGGGATACAACCTACAACACACCCGCTGTAACTTCCTCTTCTTTCTCTCACAGTATCCACTCTTAGAATACAGTATTCGCAATAAAACACAACTGCAATGTAACCAAGGAGAAAGGGGTACTAAGAAAATTAAGGTGACGTGTCAGAAAAGAGCGATGGGTAATAAGGAAAACAAAAGTTCAACAAAAATGGGTGACACTTCAAAATTTTGATACTCGTTGGATGTCAAACAGGAGAAAGAGGTACTAAGAAAACAAATAGGTTGGAAGTTATTACAACTCAGAAAGTGTGACATGTCACGTAATAACAAGGGGTACTAAGGAACAAAGAAGTTCAACACCTATGCCACACAGAAAAGGGTGACATGTCAAAAAAGATGAATGGTTACTAGGAAAAATAAAATTTTGACATTCGTGCCATGTCAACAAGAACAAAGGGGTACTAAAAGAAAAGAGGCCGAAATAAATGCAACCTCAACAAGGGTGACATGTCACCTAATAGTAATGGGTACTAAGGAAAAGAGAAGTTCAACACCTATTCCAAACAAAAAAGGATGGCACGTCAACAAAGATAAATGTGTACTAGGAAAAATAAAATTTTGACACCCATGCCATGTCAAAAATGATAAAGAGGTACTAAGAAAATCAATAGGCCTAAAACTATGCTAACTTAGCAAGGGTGACCTGTCACCTAAGAGAAAGGGGTACTAAGGAAAGGATAAGTTCAACACCTATTCTACACAAAAGAGGGTGACACATCAATAGAGATAAAGGGGTGCTAAGAAAAATAAATGTTTGACATCCATTCCTTGTCAACAAGAGGAAAGAGGTACTAAGAAAATAAAGTGGTGGAAATCTATGCCAACTCAACAAATATGACATGTCAGAAAAGAGCAAGGGTTACAAAGGAAAAGAGAAGTTCAACACCTATGCCACACAAAAAAGGGTGACACATGAATAGAGATCAAGGGGTACTAAGAAAAATAAAAGTTTGACACCTCTCCCATGTCAACAAGGATAAAGGGATACTAATAAAATAAAGAGGTTGAAAACTATTCAAAGTCAACAGGGGTGACATGTCACCTATGAGAAAGAGGTACTAAGGAAAATAGAACTTCAAAACCTATGCCACACAAAAAAGGGTGACACATCAAGGGAGATAGATGGGTTCTAAGTAAAATATAAATTTGAAACCCATGCCATGTAACCAAGGAGAAAGGGGTACTAAGAAATGAAGAGTTAGAAATCTATGCAAACTCAGCAAGGCTGATGCATCACAAAAGAGCAACGGGTACTAAGGAAAAGATAATTTAAACAAATATTCCACACAAAAAAGGTTGACATGTCAACAAAGAGAAAGGGGTAATAAGAGAAATGAAATTTTGACACCCATGCCATGTCAATCGGGAGAAAGGCGTATGCAGAAAATGAAGACGTTGAAAGTTATGTCAATTCATAAAGGGTGACATGTCACCTAAGAGAAATTATTACTAAGGAAAATATAAGTTCAACACCTATGCCACACAAAACAGGGATACATGTCAACAAATATAAAGGGTTACTAAGAAAAATAAACGTTTGACACCCATGCCATGTCAACAAGGAGAAAGGGGTACTAAGAAAAGAAAGAGGTCAAAATCTATGCCAACTAAGAAAGGGTGACATGCCACCTAATAGAAATGGATACTAAGGAAAATATAATTTCAACACCTATGCCACACAAAAAGGGTGACACGTCAACAAAGATAAATGAGTACTAAGAAAAATGAAATTTTGACACATGTGCCATGTTAAAAAGGAGAAAGGTCTACCAAGAAAATAAATAAGTCAAAATCTATGCCAACTTAGCAAGGGAGACGCATCACCTAAGAGAAATGTGTACTAAGGAAAATATAAGTTCAACATCTATGCCACACAATAAAGTGCGACACGTCAATAGAGATAAAGGGGTATAAATAAAAATAAAAGTTTGACACCCCTGCCTTCTCAACAAGGAGAAATGGGTACCAAGAAAAAAAAGAGGTGGAAAACTATTCCAACTCAAAAAAGTTGGCATGTCACAAAAGAGAAAGGGTTACTAAGGAAAAGAGAAGCTTAACACCCATGCCACACAAAAAAGGGTGACACATTAACAGAGATAGAGGGGTACTAAGAAAATAAAACTTTGACTCTCGTGCCATGTCAACAATTAGAAAGGGGTGATAAGAAAACGAATAATTTGAAATCTATTCAAACTCATCAAGGGTGAAATGTCACCTAAGAGCAATGGTTACTAAGGAAAAGAGAATATCAAAAACTATGCCACACAAAAACATGCGACACCTCAACAAAGATAAAGGGGTATTAAGAAAAATGAAACTTTGACACTCGTGTCATGTCAACTAAGAGAAAGAGGTACTAAGAAAATGAAGAGGTTGAAATCTAGGCCATTTTAGAAAGTGTGATACATCACCTAAGAGAAAGGGGTACTAAGGAAAAGAAAATTTCAACACATATTCAATACAAAAAATCATGACACGTCAACAGAGATAAAGGGATACTAAAAAAAACAAAGTTTGACACCCATGCCTTATCGACATGGAGAAAGTTGTACAAGGGTTACAAAAGTGAAAGGGTTACAAACGAGAACATATGTTCAACACTTATGCCACACAAAAAGGGGTGACATGTCAATAGAGATAAAGGGGTACTAAGAAAAATAAACGTTTCACACCCTTGCCATGTCAACAAGGAGAAAGGGGTACTAAGAAAACAAACAGGTCGAAAACTATTCCAAGTCAGTAAGGCTGACACTTTGCCTAAGAGAAAGGGGTACTAAGGAAAATAGAATTTCAACACCTATGCGACAAAAAAAGGGTGACCCATCAACAAAGATAAAAGGGTACTAATAAAAAATAATTTTGACACGTGTTCCATGTAACCAAGGATAAAAGGGTACTATGAAAATGACGGCTTGGAAAGCCATGAAAAATTAGTAAGGGTGAAGTTTCAAAAAAGAGGAAGGGGTACTAAGGAAAATATAAGTTCAAAAAATAAGCAACATAAAAAAAGGTGGCACATCAACGAAGATAAAGGGGTACTAAGAAAAATTAAAGTTTGACACATGTGGCATGTCAACCAGAAGAAAGGGGTACTAAGAAAATGAAGAGGTTCAAACCTATGCCAACTCAACAAGGCTGGAATTTCACCTAAGATCAAGGCATAATAAGGAAAAGATAATTTCAACACTTATGACACACAAAAATGGGCGACAGGTCAATAGAGATAAAGGGGTACTAAGAAAAGTAAAAGTTTGACACCCATTCCATGTCAACAATGATAAAGGGGTACTAAGAAAATGAAGAGGTCGAATCTATGCCAACACAGTAAGGGTGAAATTGCACCTAATATAAATGGGTACTAAGGAAAAGGAAAGTTCAACACCTATGCCACATAAAAAAGTGCAACATGTCAATAAATATAACATGGTAGTAAGAAAACTAAAATTTTGACACATGTCCCATGTACACAAGGATGAATGAGTACTAAGAAAATGAATAGGTAGAAATCTATGCTGACGATGTAAGGGTGACACGTCAATCGAAATAATGGGGTACTAAGAAAAATAAATATTTGACACCTATGCCTTGTCAACAAGGAGAAAGGGGTACTAAGAAAACAAAGAGGCGGAAATCTATTGCAAATAAGAAAATATGACATGTCATAGAAGAGAATGGGTTACTAAGGAATAGAGATGTTCAACACCTATGCCACATAAAAAGGGGTGACACGTCAATAGAGATAAAGGGTTACTAAGAAAAATAAAATTTTGACACCCATGCCATGTCAACAAGTTCAAAGGGGTACTAAGAAAAAAAAGAGGTTGAAAGAAATTCCAACTCAGTAAGGGTGAAACATCACCTAAGAGCAAGGGGTACTATGGAAAAGAGAAGTTCAACACCTATGCCACAAAAAAACGGGTGACTCGTTGTTCGGATAAATATATGCACTATTAATTCCCAACATTAAATTATCATCTCGGGCTGGTAAACTTCGAGGTGCAAGAACAATAAATGAAGGATTGGAGCCTATCCTAGTCTAATATCTAATGTCTACAAACCACACTCTAATGTGATAAATAAAATGGAAAATAACTCAATTGATTGGGAATAAACAAACACCTTGGGATGAACTCCATCACAGGGAGGCCATATCTCACGAGTTAGACCCTTAATTTGTCCTTTGGTGATTGAAGCTATATGAAATTAAAGTGCAAGAAACTCAAAATCATCAATCACAATCAATACCAAACTAGCCTAATCTAGAAATCATCAAATGTACTCGATATTAAAATTCTGGTACTGAAATCAGACAATAGTGCAAATTGGTACCAAGATCTTAAATAAGTCAAATAATCCTCATTAAAAAGTTATTCTCAAAATCAAAGCACTTTAATCATTATCATGTTGTCTTCAAACCTTTGTTGACTAATTGTAAAAGTAAATTATTGAAAATAGAGTAGAATAAATGAAAATGATGCAAACAGAGTACTGGCCTCTTTTCACTCCTTCAAATAATTATGGAATCAGCCAAAACATCAACCCATAAAACATAAAAATGACTCTGCTCATTTAAGTCCAATCAGTACTCAAGCTCTTCATAAAAATGGAACCACCCAAAAGACTCTTTGAATCACTTATCCATTTACAATAAAATTCCACAAACCAAATTTCAAAGATTGTTGGTTGTTGAATTCATGCTCAACAAAATATAATAACGACCTTCTTCTCAATATCCTAATAAGTTCCAACTCAAGGAGAATTCCATGTGTGTCAAAAATCGATGCTCTACTTTATGAGCATGTTTTTAATAATATCTTTGCACAATCCTTATTTTTAATATTCAGAACCTTTGGAGTTGTGTTAATATCATTCTTTGAAGAACCTATGATATGTATTTCTGTAAGAGTTAATGATTGATTTCTATTTTTTTCTTTACATAAAATTCAATCTTTCAGATTGCATTCAAATCTTGTAATTAAAATACTTTCCTATAACATTTATCACTCCAACGATGTAATGGAAATAATGAATCGAACCAGACCGTTTGCAAAAAACACAAAAATAAATGGTGGTCTATGTTTACACTTGAATGAATAAACGTTTTGATTTCTATTTGTTTCTTTACATAAAATTCAATCTTTTAGATTCCATTCAAATCCTCTAATTAAAAATACATTCATGTAACATCTATCACTCCAACGATGTAATGGAAATAATGAATCGAACCAAACTATTTGCAAAAAACACAAAAATAAATGGTGGTCTATGTTTACACTTCAATGAATAAACGTGTGTGGCTCTTTTCTATCCATTCGACTCAAATTGAAATATCTAAACTTAAATCAGAGATCACATGTATTTTATGGTTATGTCATGCAAGAATTAAAATCATTTTACACCACACGATGCATCTATAGAATATCTTCTCTCCTCTAGGTTGTGCGTAATTAAATCAAACTTTCAAAAGAATTCAGACAATAATTAGCAATGCATTTGATGAAATCAACAATTTTTCACGTGCACAACAAATTTATAATTTGAAATCATATCTAACACAACACAAATTTAACTACAACAATCTAATAAATAACTAAACTAAAAAATGAATTAAAGCAATGTGTTACACCTAGTTGGTGGGCCTAAGCCAACAGAGTACACACGCTGATGAAGCTTCATAAGCTAGGTGTGCTGAACAAGTGAATCAAATTCAATACCAGAAATATCCATCTGTATGCAATCGATCACCACATCAAAATTAACACATGATTCAAGAACAATAAACGTTGTTCATAGTATTAAAATCATTCCCCTATCCTCAGCCTCACGAGGCTCAATTTATACATAAAATCATTTTCTAAAGGATAGAACCGAATCCTAAAGCTTAGGAAACAAATTTTACAATTTTAGATAAAATCCCCAAATATGGGTTTTTCACCAAATATGACAAATTCGGGTTAATGATCCTTATTTCTTAAATAAATTTGAATTTTGAAAAATGACTTGTAATTTACTCAATTTTCCATATTTTAGACAAAACCCATACCTTAGAATTTTGAGATCTTCCTTCATCGGAATGTAAATCGAGGTGCAATTGGGTCGTTTAACTCATCTGTCCGCATGTCGACATCGTTCTAGACAAAAACTATTTCCCCGATTTTCCTCTAGAAGCATTCCAAATTTTCGAACTATATTTGGTATCGGATTCATGTAGGATGCTCGTACTGGATGAGAACAAGTGAAAAATAAACATGGGTACCGGATGAGCGCAGGTACCGAATGAACATAGGTATCAGATGATTGTAGAACCTTTTGGTACTAGATGACTTGGAGTGCGAGTATCAAATGACCTTGAGTGTTCTGGTGCAGGTACCAGATGACTTCCAATGTGAGTATCAGATGACTTCCAATGCGGGAATAGTGTGGGAACATATTGTTTGGACATAGAAACATAGGATTAAACCATCATCAACAAAACTATTGTATAATCATCCTTTTAATCACTAAAAATATGAGAAATTGTGTATTAACCACATAGGATGAATAACAAGAGATAATGGAGGTTTATGGTGTAATTAGGGAGAAGGTGTAATGATGAGTGTATTTTTGTAGCGTAAAATATGACAAAACTGGAGCCCAACACTCGTCAATAAAGATAAAGTGGTACTAAGAGAATTAAAAGTTTGACACTCATGCCATGTAACTAAGGAGAAAGAGGTACTATGAAAATGAAGGGTTGGAAAGCTATGCCAACTCAGAAAGGCTGATGCATCACAAAACATGAAGGGGTACTAAGGAAAAGAGAAGTTCAACAACTAAGAAACAAAAAAAAGGATGACACGTCAACGAAGATAAAGGGGTAGTAAGAAAAATTAAATTTTGACACCTATGGCATGTCAACTAGGAGAAAGGGGTACTAAGAAAATGAATTGGTTCAAATCTATGCCAAGTTAGAAAGGGTCTAATGTCACCTTATAGCAAGGGGTACCAAGTAAAATGGAATTTAAACACCTATGCCACACAAAAAAGGATGACACATCAACAAAGGTAAAGGGATACTAAAAAACAAACAAATTAACGCATGTTCCATTTAAACATGGATAAAGGGGTACTAAGAAAATGAATAGGTTGAAATCTATTCCAACTTAGAAAGGGTGACACATCACTTAAGAGCAAGGGATACTAACAAAAAGATAAGTTCAACACCTATGTCAAAAGAGATAAAGTGGTACTAAGAAAAATAAAAGTTTGACACCCGTGCCATGTCAAAAAGGAGAAAGGAGTACTAATACAATGAAGTGTTGGAAAGCTATAGACAACTCATCAAGGGTGTTATGTCAAAGAAGAGAGAGAGGTATAAAGGAAAATAGAATTTCAACACCTACACCACATAAAAAAGAGCCACATGTCAACAAATATAAAGGGGGGCTAAGAAAATAAATGTTTGACACTCATGCAATGTAATAAAGGATAAATCGATACTAAGAAAAAAAATAGTCAAAAGCTATTCCAACTCAGCAAAGGTGACATGTCACCTAATACCAAGGGGTACTAAGGAAAAGATAAGTTTGAAACCCATGCCACACAAGAAAGGGCGACAGATCAACATAGATAAATGGGTATTAAGAAAAATAAAAGTTTTACACTTCTATGTTGTCAACAAGGGGCACTAAGAAAATGAAGAGGTTGAAAGTTATTCCAACTCAGAAAGGGTGACAACTCACCTAAGAGCAAGGGGTACTAAGGAAAATAGAAGTTAAACACCCATGCCATAAAAAAAGGAGAAAGGGTTCCTATGAAAATGAAGATGTCAAGATATATTTCAACTTGGCAAGGGTGACATGTCACCTAATAACAAGTGGTGCTAAGGAAAATATAAGTTCAAGACCTATGCCACAAACTGAAGGGTGACATGTCAACTGAGATCAAGGGGTACTAAGAAAAATAAAATTTTGACACCTCTGCCTTGTCAACAAGGAGAAAATGGTACTAAGAAAATGAATAGGTAAAAATATATGCCAAATCAACAAGGGTGACATATCACCTAAGAGAAATGGGTAATATGGAAAAGAGAAGTTCAACACCTATACCACACAAAAAAGGGCGACACATCAACATAGATAAAGGGGTACCAAGAAAAATAAGAGTTTGTCACCTATTCCATGTCAACAAGGAGAAAGGGGCACTAAGAAAATGAAGAGGTTGAAATCTATGCCAACTCAACAAGGGTGACATGTCACCTGAGTGGAAGGGGTACCAAGGAAAATAGAAGTTCAACATGTATGTCACACAAAAAATGACGACACATGAATGAAGAAAAACGGGTACTAAGAAAACAAAAGTTTGAGACTTGTTGCATGTCAAAAAGGAGAAAGGGGTACTAAGAAAAAACGTAGGTGGAAATCTATTCCAATTCAGTAAGAGTGAAATGTCACCTAAATCCACAGGGTACTACGAAAAATAGACTTTCAACACCAATATCACATAAAACATGGCACTGTGTAATTGGTGATAAAGGGGTACTAAGAAAAATAAAATTTTGACACCCATGCCATTTCAACAAGCAAAAAGGGTTATTAAGAAAATGAAATATCTGCCAACTCAAAAAGGGTGACATGTCACTTAAGAGAAAGTGGTACTAAGGAAAAGATAAGTTCAACACCTATGCCACAAAAAAAGTGGTGACACATCAATAGAGATAAAGGGGTACTAAGAAAAATAAAAGTTTTACACCCATACCATTTCAACAAGGAATAAGGGGTACTAAGGAAAATAGAAGTTCAACACTTATTCCACACAAAAAATGAAACACATCAACATAGATAAAGGGGTGCTAAGAAAAATAAAAGTTTGACACCTATGCCATGACAACAAGGACAAAGGGGCATTGAGAAAACAAAGAGCTAGAAAGATTTTCCAACTCAGCAAGGATGACACACACCTAAGAGAAAGGGATACTAATGGAAATAGAAATTAACACCTATGCCACTTAATAAAAGGAAACACGTCATCATAGATAAAGGGGTACTAAGAAAAATAAATGTTTTACACTTGTTCCATGTCAAAATGGAGAAAGGGGTACTAATAAAATGAAGTGGTTGAAAGATATTCCAGTTTAGCAAGGGTGACATGTCACTTAAGGGAAAGGGGTACTAAGGAAAAGATAATTTCAACACCTATGCCACACAAAAAATTACAACATGTCAACAAAGATAAAGGAGTACTAAGAAAAAGGAGAGTTTCACACCCATGCCATGTCAACAAGGTGAAAGGGGTACTAATAAAATGGATATGTCGAAAAATATGCTAACTCAATAAGGGTGGGACATCACCTTAGACCATAGGGTACTAAGGAAAAGATAATTTCAACACCTATGCCACATAAAAAGGGCGACACCTCAACAAAGATAATGGGGTACTAAGAAAAATAAAAGTTGACACATGTTCCATTTAAACAAGGGGAAAGGGGTACTAAGAAAATGAAGAGGTTGATATCTATGCCAACTCATCAAGGCTGATACTTCACCTAATAAAAATGGGTACTAAGAAACATATAAGTTCAACACCTATGTCACACAAAAAAGGGTGACATGTCAAAAAAGATAAAGTGGTACTAAGTAAAAATAAAATTATGACACCCATTCCATGTCAACAAGGATAAAGAGATACTAGTAAAATGAAATTTTGGAAATCTATAGTCATCTCAGCAAGGGTGACATGTCAGATATGAGAAATGGGTACCAAGGAAAAGAGAAGTTCAACACCTACACGACATAAAAAAGAGCGACACGTCAAGAGAGATCAAGGGGTACTAACAAAAATAAAAATTTTACACCCATGGAATGTTAGAAGGGAGAAAGAGATACTAAGAAAAAAAAGAGTTTGAAAGATATTCTAACTCATCAAAGGTGACACATAACCCAATACCAAGGCGTACTAAGTAAAATATAATTTTGACAAGTATGCCGCAAAAAATAGGCAGACACATCAACAAGGATAAAGAGGTACTAAGAAAAATAAATGTTTCACACTCGTGCGATGTCCACAACAAGAAATGGGTACTAAGAAAATAAATAGGTCAAAATCTATTCCAACTCAGCAAGTGTGACATGTCACCTAAGAGAAATGGGTGCTATGGAAAAGATGAATTAAACACCTATGCCACACAAAAAAGGGTGACATATCAATAACGATAAACATGTACCAAGAAAATTAAAATTTTGACACACATGCCTTGTCAACAAGGAGAAAGGGGTACTAATAAAACAAGCTGATGTAAATCTATGTCAACTCAACAAAGGTGACACGCCACCAAAATATAAATGATTACTAAGGAAAAGATATGTTCAATACATATTCCACACAAAAAACGGGTGACACGTCAATAGAGATAAAGGGGTACTAAGAAAAATAAAATCTGTACACCCGTGCCATGTCAATAAAGAGAAAGGGGTACTAAGAAAATTAAGAGGTTGAAATCTATTCCAACTCAGAAAGGGTGAGACATCACCTAAGATCAAGGGGTACTAACGAAAAGAGAAGTTCAAGACCTATGCAACCCAAAAAAGGGTGACACGTCAACAATGATAAAGGGGTTGTAAGAAAAAATATTTTGACCCCCGTGCCATGTAACAAAGTTGAAAGGGGAACAAATAAAATGAAGAGGTGGACAACTATGAAAAAAAAATAAGGGTGATGTTTCACAAACAACCGAGGGGTACTAAGTAAAGGAGAAGTTCAACAATCATGCCACACAAAAAAGGGTGACAGATCAACGAAGATAGAGGGTTACTAAGAAAAATAAAAGTTTGACACACGTACCATGTCAACAAGAAGAAATGGGTACTAAGAAAATGACGAGGTTGAAATCTATGCCAACTCAACAAGGGTGACATGCCACCTAATAACAATGGGTAATATGGAAAAGAGAAGTTCAACATCTATGCCACACAAAAAATGGTGACACATCAATAGAGATAAATGGGTACGAAGAAAAATAAAATTTTGACACCCATGCCATATCTAGAAGGATAAAGGGGTACTAAGAAAATGAATGCGTTGAATTCTGTGCCAACTCAAAAAGGGTGACACATCACCTTAAAGAAACGGATACTGAGGAAAATAGATTGTTAAAATGTATGCCACACAAAGAAGGGTGACATGTTAATAGATATAAAGAGGTGGAAAGGTATGCCAACTCAACAAAGGTGACATGACACAAAATATAAAGGGTTACTAAAGAAAAGAGAAGTTTAAAACCTGTGCCACAAAACAATGGGTGACACGTCAAAAGAGATAAAGCGGTACTAAGAAAAATGAAATATTGACACATATGCCATGTCAACATAGATAAAGGGGTACTAAGAAAATGAATAGGTTGAAAACAATTCAAACTTAGCAAGGGAATCATGTCACCTAAGAGCAATGGGTACTAAGGAAACTAGAATTTCAACACCTATGCCACACAAAAAAGGGTGACACGTCAATAGAGATAAATGGGTACTAAGAAAAATAAACATTTGAAACCCATTCCTTGTCAACAAGGAGAAAGGTGTATTGAAAAAACAAATAGGTGGAAATCTATGTCAAATCATCAAAGGTGAAAGGCCACAAAAGAGTAAGGGTTACTAAGGAAAAGAGATGTTCAACACCTATGCCACACAAAAAAGGCTGACACATTAATAGAGATAAAGGGTTACTAAGACAATTAAACTTTTGACACCTATGCCGTGTCAATAAGGAGAAAGGGGTACAAAGAAAACAAAGAGGGTGAAAGATATTCCAACTCAACAAGGGTGACACATCACCTTAGAGAAAGGGGTAATAAGGAAAACAAAATTTCAAGACCTATGCCACACAGAAAAGGCTGACACGTCAACATAGATAAATGGGTACTAAGAAAAAAGAAGGTTTGACACCCTTTCCATATAACTAAGAAGATATGGTTACTAAGAAAATGAATAGGTAGAAATCTATGCCAACTAAAAAAGGTTGACAAATCAAAAAAGAGTGAGGGGTACTAAGGAAAAGAGAATTTCAAAAACTATGTCACACAAAAAGGGGTAACTCGTCAGTGGAGATAAAGGGTTACAAAGAAAACTAAACGTTTGACACCTAGACCATGTCAACAAGAAGAAAGGGGTACTAATAAAATGAATAGTTGAAATCTATGTCAACTCAGTAAGGTCGACATGTCACCTAATAAAAAGGGGTACTAAGGAAAAAATAAGTTCAACACCTATGCCACATAAAAAAGGGCGACATGCCAACAAAGATGAATGGTTACTAGGAAAAATAAAAATTTGACACCTGTGCCATGTCAACAAGAAGAAAGGTGTACTAAGAAAACAAAGAGGTTGAAATAAATGCCCACTCAACAAGGGTGTCACCTCACCTAATATAAATGAGTACTAAGTAAAAGATAAGTTCAACACCTATTGCAAACAGAAAAGGATGACATGTCAACAAAGATAAATGGGTACTAGGAAAAACAATACGTTTGAGAACCATGCCATGCCAACAAGGAGAAAGAGGTACTAATAAAATCAATAGGTCAAAAGATATATCAACTCAACAAGGGTGTCCCATCACCTAAGATAAAGAGTTACTAAGGAAATGATAAGTTCAACACCTATTCTACACAAAAAGGGGTGACACATAAATAGAGATAAATGGCTACTAAGAAAAATAAATGTTTGACACCCCTGCCTTGTCAACAAGGGGAAAGGGGTACTAAGAAAATAAAGTGGTGGACATCTATGCCAAATCAACAAATACGACATGTCAAAAAAGATCAAGGGTTACTAAGGAAAAGACAAGTTCAACACATATGCCACACAAAAAAGGGTGGCATATCAATAGAGATCAAGGGGTACTAAGAAAAGTAAAAGTTTGACACCTGTGCCATGTCAACAAGGATAAAGGAATACTAAGAAAATGAAGAGGTCGAAAACTATTCAAAATCAGCAAGGGTGACATGTCACCTAAGAGAAATGGGTACTAAGGAAAACATAACTTCAACACCTATGCCACACAAAAATGGGTGACACATCAAGGGAGATAGACGGGTACTAAGAAAAATATAAGTTTGAAACCTGTGCCATGTAACCAAGGAGAAAGGGGTACTAAGAAATGAAGAGTTATAAATATGTGCAAACACGACAAGGGTGACACATCAAAAAAGAGAAATAGGTACTAAGGAAAAGATAATTTAAATAAATATTCCACACAAAAAAGGTTGACACGTCAACAAAGATAAAGGGGTACTAGGAAAAATGAAATTTTGACACCCATCCCATGTCAATCAGGAGATAGGGGTACATAGAAAATTTAAGAGATTAAAATTTATGTCAATTCATAAAGGGTGACATGTCACCTAAGAGAAAGGGTTACTAAGGAAAATATAAGTTCAACACCTATGCCACACAAAACAGGGATACATGTCAACAAAGATAAAGGTTTACTAAGAAAACTGAACATTTGACACCCTTGCCATGTCAACAAGGAGAAAGGGGTACTAAGGAAATAAATATGTCTAAATCTATGCCAAATCAGCAAGGGTGACATGTCACCTAATAGAAATGGATACTAAGGAAAATAGAATTTCAACACCTATGTGATGCAGGAGCATCGTAAGTAGCCAGCCAAGCAAGCGTAAAGGTGGGAGACAGCTAGAAAAGCACCAGCGCACATTTTGAAGTGTTTTGAAGATTAATGAATGGAAATTAATGTAATAGCTAAGGGAAGTTTACTTACATTTATGTCTTGGAGAGGTGAACATATCTAGAGCAATTTCTCTCATCTGTCGAATGTAATAGACATTTAAGTTTGTTTAATGCAAGTAGGTAGATATGAATGTTAGATTAGATAGTTTAGAAGCATAGGAGTGAAAACGGATGATAGACACCCTCACCCTTGTATCATTGTAACAATATATTATTATTATTAAGAATTCATAAGCTGTAGAGTTGTAGTAGAGAGCTATAGAGAAGAGACCATGTACAGGAACGTTTGAGTTGATATATGAAGCTTTGACTCAATTTTAATGGTGTTATGACGCTTACTATTTACATTAGTTGAATGGTATGTTCACAACCATTTTGTTTTCTCTGTTACGCACTCATTTCAATGTTGTGTTATGTGTATGATTTCATGTTGAATGTATGAAGTCTAAGAGAGGATAAGAATGAGTTTCAATTGTTTCTCTCCTTGAGAATTCCTGCAAGGAGTGCAGTGAACGTCTGCAAGGCGTGCGTTGACGAGGGTTTGAGTTTTATCTCAGAAAGCTCAGAGAGATATCATTGTTCTCATACCAGTAGAAGTGCAGGGGAAGCATAGAGTCATGCAAGGTGTGCACATGCTGGTTGAAACTTTAGAACCTATCAACTAAGGGGAAAAGTTGAAGGACTATTGTTGCAAAGAGTGCACAGCGTCGAAGACTCAAATAACTAGAGGTTATTTGAAAGTATGCCACAAGGAGTGCGTGCAGGGATCCTTTTGGAAGCTTGAGTTTACAAGTGAAAGCTCAGAAGGGATTTAACCTTTGAAGTGATCAAAAGGTGAGGAAGGTCAGAATCGTCACACAAGAGTCATTTAAGAGTGAATCAGATGGTCAGAATTCTCCGTGGAGAACTCACAAAATTGTGAGGACCGTAGGATCCATAGGAGCTGTAAGGTGGTTAGGAGTTGGACGAATCCACCACACTAATATCAAGAGTCAACGTGGACTGTTGATCGTGGTCAATTCAAGCCGTCAGATCGTTTCGGGAATTCAAAGTTCGTAAGTTTGGAGTGCAGGCCAAAATCCTTGGTCACTCTAACTCCCGAATCACGGAAGGGATTATCATGTGAGAAATCGAATGGCGGTAACACTTCGTGGAGGAGTGCTGAAAACCTAAGAGCCATCGGATATTGCAAAGAAGTAAGGGGGTTTAGGCAAGTACTTTTTCAATCACCCATAAGATCAGGAGAGATAGGGGTTGTTGGATCCAATCCAACGAGAGTCGTCAGATCCTGAATGAATTCGCATTTCAGGAATTCGGGGATTGACACGACAAGTGATTTTGGGGTCGAGAGTCGTGGACTCCTGGTTTGCGAAATCCCAAAAAGATATGAGCCGTTATATTGAGGGAGACTCACAAACATTGATCTAGTAAAAGGTGAATTTTCAGAGTTCGGGGAATCATAGGGGCAGAGGAATGACTATTGGTTGTTCGCTCGAATCCTGAAAGTTGGAATTAGTGGGTAATAGGTGGTGCGTGCTCATCACATTGGAAGAGTCAACCTTCATTGACATTTCATGTTTCGGTGATTGCAAGAGTGGTGGCATTGCATCAAGAACCTCCAACTCACGAAGCCCGAAATATTTCACGTCTTAAACAAAGGGTTTTAATTAACTCTTGGTGTGGTTTCAGAAAAGATCCTATGATGATATCGGCCCGAGGGTAGGGGTCTGCACCACTATGCCACACAAAAAAGGGCGACACGTCAAAAAAGATAAACAAGTACTAATAAAAATGAAATGTTCACACCTGTGCCATGTTAAAAAGAAGAAAGGGCTACCAAGAAAATAAATAGGTCAAAATCCATGCCAACTTAGTAAGGGAAACACATCACCTAAGAGAAATGGGTACTAAGGAAAATAGAATTGCAACATCTATTCCACACAATAAAGTGTGACACGTCCCTCCCTCTTTAACTTTGAAGAAGAGCGCTCTTGATTCTCCTATAGGTCATCGGCCCTATGGCCCTTCCACCCTTCACCCTCCTCCTCGACGTTGCCGAAGTTCTCCCCAATGACTCTGCTTCAGAGTCTATCCTTAGCTACCAATGGCAACTTCCACCTCGACTTCTCCTCAGCACGATGACACCCACCCTGGTGCTGTTGTGGTGGCGGTTACTAGCTCTCCTCCTTCAGCCTCATCTCCCTCTTCTGGGATACTCTCTCCCCATCAAGGATTCACTCCCCATAGGGATTCATCAGCAACGACTTTAGGTCCTCTCCATCCAGCTCCAGGCCCCTCCTTCAAAGAGGTGGGTTCATGCCAGGGAAATCCACATGCAATGGCCCCTGAGGTTACCTCTCGTTAGGGTCGCCCATCCGATATGCATGAAGTAGTCCCTGATGATCCGACAGTCTCCATTCAGATGCCATAGGAAGCCCTAACTCATGATCGACATTACAGCAAGCATGCTTTAGTTTGCAAGTTTAACGGATTCTGGCCCAATCTTTCGGATCTCCTCTCCTGTATCTCTTCCAAATGGTACCCACTCTTAGATGGATAAATCATTACCTGCCCTTGTGCAAAGGGGTTTTTTGTGTTAGTGTTCTAATCTACAAACGATAGAGAGAAGGTGTTTAAATAAGGGAAGTGTTTCTGGTGCAGGGCAGGTCTGTCCATGCAACTATGGACCCTTTCCTTCGACCCTTCCACAGACTTCATCTCTTCAGCTCCAGTTTGGGTGAGACTTTCGTATTTTCGCCTGCATTTCTGGGGGGATGATTCTCTTCAATCTATTGGCAACGGCCTCGGCAAGTTCCTGTGAAAAATCCCAGATTCCAGGACAACCCTCTCCACCTTCGCTTGAATCTATGTAGAAATGGATTTCACCAAAGGTTTCCTAGCTGAAATAATTCTTCAAGGAAAGGACTACTCAAGGAACCAAAAAATCGACTATGAGAATCTCAGTTTCAGGTGTAGGAACTATTTCGCAATGGGGCATATAGCCTGCACCTATGAAAAACTACCCAGGAAAAAAAGGTCGTCCAAGAACCAAAGACCCACCTGGTGGATGGGGGCTCCAACGGAGCCGCACTATGAAAGCAAGGTGCAATGAATGACAGAAGAAGAAAACACCAAAATCAAAGCCCCCGCTATAGGGAATGCTCAGGCAGAAGCCATTCCCAAGTCGCCAACCCAGGCAGAACCCCAGAACTCACGTTGGGTAGATCTAGCTGACGAGGAAGACCCTCTAGTCTCAACGAAAAGTCAATCTTAGGACCAAATAAAGGAATGGCAGACGGTGTTGGAAAAGAAAAAAAAAATTCCAAGCTAGAAATGATGTAATGACACGAATCTGTTCAGGCTTGCTAAAATAGTTTTGTTTTCCAGACTTTGTTCTGTGCTAGGATTTTCAAACATTTGTTTTCTTGTTTACAAGAAAAGCTTAAATGTTGTATCAAAACCAGTGGCATGTCCAATGTTTTTAGTATAAAAATCCTCTAACCGTTAATGTCAAAAAAAAAAAAAAAGTGTGACACGTCAATAAAGATAAAGGGGTATTAAGAAAAATAAAATTTTGACACCCCTACCTTCTCAACAAGGAGAAAGGGTTACTAAGATAAAAAACAGGTGGAAAACTATTCCAACATGACAAAGTTGGCATGTCACAAAACATAAAGGGTTACGAGGGAAATGATAATATTAACACCCATGCCACACAAGCAGGGGTGACACATTAATAAAGATAGAGAGGTACTAAGAAAAATAAAATTTTGACTCCTATGCCATGTCAACAATTAGAAAGGGGTAATAAGAAAATAATAATTCAAAATCTATTCAAACTCATCAGGCTGAAATGTCACCTAAGATCAAGGATTACTAAGGAAAAGAGAAGATCAACAACTATGCCAGACAACAACATGCGACAGCTGAACAAAGATAAAGGTGTATTAAGAAAAATGAAACTTTGACACTCGTGGCATGTAAACTAAGTAAAAGCCGTACTAATAAAATGAAGAGGTTTAAATATATGCCAACTTATAAAGTGTGATACATCACCTGAGAGAAAGGGGTACTAAGGAAAATCAAATTTGAACAACTATTCCACACAAAAAATCATGACACATCAACAAAGATAAAGGGATACTAAAAAAAAAAGGTTTGACACCCATGCCTTGTCAACAGGGAGAAATTTATTCAAGGTTACAAAAGTGAAAGGGTTACAAAGGAGAAGATAAGCTCAACACCCATGCCAAACAAAAAAGGGAGACACGTCAATAGAGATAAATGGGTACTAAGAAAAATAAAAGTTTGATACCCCTACCATGTCAACAAAGAGAAAGGGGTACTAAGAAAATAAAGAGGTTGAAATTTATTCCAACTTAGCAAGGGTGACACTTCACCTAAGAGAAAGGGGTACTAAGGAAACTAGAATTTCAACACATATGCCACATAAAAAAGGGTGACACATCAGCAGAGATAAAAGGGTACTAATAAAAAATAAATTTGAGACAAGTTCCATATAACCAAGGAGAAAGGGGTACTATGAAAATGACGGGTTGGAAATCTATACTAACTCAGAAAGGGTGACATTTCACAAAAGAGGAAGGGGTACTAAGGAAAAGATAAGTTCAAAAACTAAGAAACATAAAAAAGGGTGACATGTTAACAAAGATAAAGGGGTACTAAGAAAAATTAAATTTTGACATATGTGGCATGTCAACCAGGAGAAAGGGGTACTATGAAAATGATGAGGTCAAAACTTATGCCAACTCAAAAAGGATGAAATTTCACCTAAGAACAAGGCGTAATAAGGAAAAGTTAATTTCAACACCTATGCCACACAAAGATGGCCGACACAGTAATAAAGATAAAGGTGTACTAAGAAAAATAAAAGTTTCACACCCATGCCATGTCAACAAGTATAAAGGGGTACTAAGAAAAAGAAGAGTTTGAATCTATGGCAACTCAGTAAGGGTGAAATTGCACCTAATAGAAATGGGTACTAAGGAAAAGAAAATTTCAAGACCTATGCCACATAAAAAATTGCGACGCGTCAACAAATATAACGGGGTAGTAAGAAAAATAAAATTTGTACACCTGTCCCATGTCCACAAGGATGAAGAGGTGCTAAGAAAATGAAGAGGTTGAAATCTATGCTGACTAAGTAAGCGTGACACATCAATATAAATAATGGGGTAATAATAAAAATAAAAATTTGACACTCGTGCCTTGTCAACAAGGAGAAAGGGGTACTAAGATAACAAAGAGGTGGAAATCTATGCCAACTTAACAAATATGGCATGTCACAGAAGAGAAAGGGTTACTAAGGAATAAATATGGTCAACACCTATGCCACATAAAAAGGGGTGACATTTAAATAGAGATAAAGGGGTGCTAAGAAAAATAAAATTTTGACACACATGCCATGTCAAGAAGTTGAAAAGGGTACTAAGAAAAAAAAGAGGTTGAAAGTTATTCCAACTCAGTAAGGGTGAAACATCACCTAAGAGAAAGGGGTACTAAGGAAAATATAACTTCAACACCTATGAGACACAGAAAAGGGTGACACATCAAGGGAGATAAACGAGTACTAAGAAAAATATAAGTTTGAAACCCGTGACATGTAACCAAGGAGAAAGGGGTACTAAGAAATGAAGAGTTATAGACCTATGCAAACTCAACAAGGGTGATGCATCAAAAAAGAGAAAGGGGTACAAAGGAAAATATAATTTAAACACATATTCCACACAAAGAAGTTTGACACGTCAACAAATATAAAGGGGTACTACGAAAAATGAATTTTTGACACCCATGCCATGTCAATCGGGAGAAAGGGTTATGTAGAAAATGATTAGGTTAAAAGTCATGTTAATTCAGAAAGGGTGACATGTCTCCTAAGAGCAAGGGTTACTAAGGAAAATATAAGTTCAACACCTGTGCCACTCAAAACAGGTATACATTTCAACAAAGATAAAGGGTTACTAAGAAAAATAAATGTTTGACACCCATGCCATGTCAACAAGGAGAAAGGGGTACTAAGAAAATAAAGAGTTCGAAGTATACGCCAACTCACCAAGGGTGAAATTTCACCTAATAGAAATGGATACTAAGGAAAATACAATTTCAACACCTATGCCACACAAAAAAGGGAGACACATCAACAAAGATAAATGAGTACTAATAAAAATGAAATTTTGACACCTCTGCCATGTTAAAAAGGAGAAAGGGATACCAAGAAAATGAATACGTTGAAATCTATGCCAACTTAGAAAGGGTGACACATCACTAAAAGAAATGGGTACTAAGGAAAATACAAGTTCAACATCTATGCCACACAATAAAGTGTGACACATCAATAGTGATAAAGGGGTATTAAGAAAAATAAAAGTTTGACACCCCTACCTTCTCAACAAGGAGAAAGGGGTACTGAGAAAAAAAGTAGGTGGGAAACAATTCAAACTCAACAAAGTTGGCATGTCACAAAAGAGCAAGGGTTACTAAGGAAATAATAATCTTAACACCCATGCCACACAAAAAAGGGTGACACATTAATAGAGATATTGGGGTACTAAGAAAAATAAAACTTTGAATCTCGTGCCATGTCAACAATTAGAAAGGGGTAATAAGAAAACGAATAATTCGAAATATATTCAAACTCATCAAGGGTGAAATGTCGCCTAAGAGCAAGGGTTACTAAGGAAAAGAGAAGATCAACAACTATGCCACACAAAAATTTGCGACACCTCAACGAAGATAAAGGGGTATTGAGAAAAATGAAACTTTGACACTCGTGGCATGTGAACTAAGAGAAATAAGTACTAAGAAAATGAAGAGGTTGAAAGCTATGCGAGCTTAGAAAGTGTGATTCATCACCTAAGAGCAAGAGGTACTAATGAAAATAAAATTTCAACACCTATTCCACACAAAAAATCATGACACATCAACAAGGATAAAGGGCTACTAAAAAAACAAATTTTGACACCCATTCCTTGTCAACAAGGAGAAACTTGTTCAAGGGTTACAAAAGTGAAAGTCTTACAAAGAAGAAGATACGTTCAACACCTATGCCACACAAAAAAGGGTGAGACATCAATAGAGATAAAGGGGTACTAAGAAAAATAAACATTTGACATCCTTGACATGTCAACAAGGAGAAAGGGGTACTGGGAAAACAAAGAGGTTGAAAGCTATTCCAACTTAGAAAGGGTGATACTTCTCCTAAGAGAAAGGGGTAATAAGGAAAATATAAGTTCAACAACAATGCCACACTAAAAAGGGTGACACATCAACAGAGATAAAAGGGTACTAATAAAAAATAAATTTGACACATGTTCCATGTAACCAAGGAGAAAGGGGTGATATGAAAATGAAAGGTTGGAAATCTATATCAACTCAGCAAGGGTGACACTTCCAAAAAGAGTAAGGGGTACTAAGGAAAAGATAAGTTCAAAAAATAAGAAACATAAAAAAGGGTGACATGTCAATGAAGATAAAGGGGTACTAAGAAAAATTAAATTTTGACACATGTGGCATGTCAACTAGGAGAAAGGGGTACTAAGAAAATGAAGAGGTCGAAACCTATGCCAACTCAACAAGGCTGGAATTTCACCTAAGAGAAAGGCATAATAAGGAAAATATAATTTCAACACCTATGCCACACAAAAATGGGTGACACATCAATAGAGATAAAGGGGAACTAAGAAAAATAAAAGTTTGACACCCATCAAATGTCAACAAGGAGAAAGGGGTACTAAGAAAATTAAGAGGTCAGATATATGCCAACTCATTAAGGGTGACATTACACCTAATATAAATGGGTACTAAGGAAAATAAAATTTCAACACCTATGCCACATAAAAAAGTGTGACACGTCAACAAATATAACGGGGTAGTAAGAAAAATAAATTTTTGACACCTCTCCCTTGTCCACAAGGTTGAATGGGTACTAATAAAATCAATAGGTAGAAAGATATGTTGACTAAGTAAGGGTGACACGTCAATATAAATAATGGGTTACTAAGAAAAATAAAAATTTGACACTCGTGCCTTGTCAACAAGGAGAAAGGGGTACTAAGAAAACAAAGAGGTTGAAATAGAGAAAGGGTTACTAAGGAATAGAGATGTTCAACACCTATGCCACATAAAAATGGGTGACATGTCAATAGATATAAAGGGGTACTAAGAAAAATAAAATTTTGACACCCATGCCATGTCAACATGTTGAAAGGGGTACTAAGAAAAAAAATAGGTTGAAAGCTATTCCATCTCAGTAAGGGTGAAACGTCACCTAAGAGAAAGGGGTACTATAGAAAAGATAAGTTCAACACAGATTCCACACAAAAATGGGTGACTCATTGTTGGGCTAAATATATGCACTATTAATTCTGTAATGACCCTTTTCTTATTACTATGAATAATTTCATAAATAATCCTAAACATTAGCTAAATTATAATTAAATATTATATAACCTTAATTAATTATAAGTTATTAATTAATTATTTTGATTATAATTAGCTGACGTATGATTAACTCCTTGATTAAGGGTTAATGAATGAGTAATAGAGAAAGGGTTACTAAGGAATAGAGATGTTCAACACCCATGCCACATAAAAATGGTGACATACAAGCTCAAAATCAACAAAATTTTACATTAAAAAAAAAAAAAATTTGACACCCATGCCATGTCAACATGTTGAAGGGTACCAAGAAAAAATATGAAAAGCTATTCATCTCAGTATAAGGACACGCCACCTAAGAGAAAGGGGTACTATAGAAAAGATAATTTCAACACGTGATTCCAATAATAATAAAAATGGTGACTCATCATAATAAATATATGCACCATTAATTCAGAATGATCCTTCTTCATTACTATGAATAATTTCATAAATAATCCCAAACATTAGCTAAATTTATAATTAAGAATATTATATAACCTTAATTAATTATAAGTTATTAATTAATTATTTTGATTATAATTATCTAATGGCGATTAACTCCTCCCTGATTATGGGTTAATGAATGAGTAATTATTCATTTGGGGATTTCATTCATGCAGTTCCCACGAGAGGAGATTTTGGGATAATTGGGGTATCGAGAAATTCCGATGCTGGACTTACGCTGCACCTATCGGTGGGTTTTAGTTCATATTAGGACGCATCCATAGATGTCCCAGTGGCCGCTGCACTCATTTCCAGAGGGTGGTCGGTTTTGGGGTGTTCTAAGGAGCAAGCATCATGGATTGGTCTGCCAAGGAGACAAAGACGTAATTTGTGGTGCATCAGAACGAGGTATTTAACCTGTTATGCAAATTGTTATGTAAATTTAACTTGTTATGCAAATTGTTATGTAAAATGTTATTTTATTTATCAAAATCTGGGAGTGAATATGCTAGAGTAAGCGAATTTTTAGTAAATTTAAAATTTTCCGCTCAATTTTAATTCATGGTAGTTTTAATGAAATCCCGGTCACTACAAATTCCCAACATTAAATTATCAACCCGAGCTCATAAACTTCGAGGTGGAAGAACAATAAATGAAGGATTGGAGCCAATACTAGTCTAATATATAATGTTGACAAACCACACTCTAATGTGATAAATAAAATGTTAATTAACTCAATTGATTGGGAATGAACTAACACCTGGGGGTGAAGCTCATCACAGGGAGGCCATATCTCATGAGTTGAAGCTATATGAAATTAAAGTGCAATAAACTCAAATCATCAATATCAATCAATACCAAACTATCCCATTCTAACAATCATCAAATGTACTCAATATTAAAATTCTGGTACTGAAATCAGAAACTAGTGCAAACTAGTACAAAGATCTAAAATAAGTAAAAGAATCCTCATTGAAAACTTATCCTCAAAATCCAAGATCCTTATCATGTTGTCTTCAAACCTTTGTTGACTAATTGTAAAAGTAAATTATTGAAAATAGAGTAGAATAAATGAAAATGTTGCAAACAGAGTACTAGCCTCATGTCACTCCTTCAAATAATTATGGAATCAACCAAAACATCAACCCATAAAACATAAAAACGACTCTACTCATTTAAATCCACTCAGTACTCAAGATATTCATAAAAATGGAATCACCCAAAATATTCTTTCAATCACTCATTTGTTTACAATAAAATTCCACAAACCCAATTTAAAAGATTGTCGGTTGTTGAATTCATGCTCAACAAAATACAATAAGAACCTTCTTCTCAAACTCCTAATCAGTTCCAACTCAAGAATAATTGCATGTGTCTCAAGAATCAATGCTCTTCTTTATGAGTATGTTTTGAATAATATATTTGCACAATCCTTATTTTTAATATTTAGAACCTTATGAGTTATGTTTATATCATTCTTTGAAGAACCTATGATATGTATTTCTATAAGATTTGAAGATTTCCTTCTGTTTATTTCTTTACATAAAATTCAATATTTCAGATTGCATTCAAATCCTCTAATTAAAAGACATTTTGTAACACTTATCACACCAACGATGTAATGGAAATAATGAATTGAACCAGACTATTTGAAAAAAACACGAAAACAAATGATGGTCTATGTTTACACTTCAATGAATAAGAGTTTGTGGATCTTTTCTATCAATTTGACTCACATTGAAATACTTAAACTGAAATCACCTATAACACGTGTTTTATGGTTATGTCATGCAAGAAATAAAATCAATTTCCCACCACATGATGCATCTATAGAAGATCTTCTCTCCTCTAGGTTGTGCATAGTTAAATCAAAATTTAAAAAGAATCCACACAATAATTAACAATGCATTTGATGAAATCAACAAGTTATCATGTGCACAACAAATTTAGAATTGGAAATCAGATCAAACACACCACAAATTTAACTACAACAATCTAATAAATAACTAAACTATAAAATTAATTAAAGAAATGTGTTACACCTGGTTGGTGGGCCCAAGCCAACAAGGTATGCACACTGATGAAGTTTCAGAAGCTAGGTGTGTTGAACAAGTGAATCAAATTCAATACCAGAAATCTCCATTCATATCCAATCAATCACCACATCAAAATTAACATAGTATTCAACAACAATAAACCATGTTCATAGTAATAAAATTATTCCCCTTTCCTCAACCTCATGAGGCTCATTTTATACATAAAATCATTTTCTAGAGGATATAACCGAATCCTAAAGCTTAGGAAACAAATTTTACAATTTTAGATAAAATCCCCAAATCTGGGTTTTTCACCAAATGTGAAAAAATAGGGTTAAAGATCCTTCCTTATTTCTTAAATAATTTAGAATTTTGAAAAACAGCGCGTAATTTACTCAATTTTCCATATTTTAGATAAAACCCATATCTTAGAATTTTGTGATCTTCCTTCATGGCATGTAAATTGAGGCACAAGTTGGTTGTTTGATATTTTTACTAATTTTTGCAGAATTGTTCCCCCTAAGATGGAGTTCCACATGTGCGATATGGGACACTTATGCCCCATGTGTCTGCCTGTCGACATCGTTCTGGACAAAACCCATGTCCCCTATTTTCCTCTATAATCATTCCAAAATTTTGATCTATATTTCATATCAGATGACTGTAGGATGATGGTACCAGATGAGCACAAATGACAAATAAACACTGGTACCAGATGAGCATAGGTACCAGATGACTGTAGAAACTTCTAGTACTAGATGACTTGGAGTGGGAGTATTAGATGACCTTGAGTGTTCTGGTGCAGGTACCAGATGAGTTCCAGTGTGAGTATCGAATGACTTAATCCAGTGCGGGAATAGTGCAAGAACATATTGTTTGGACATAGAAACATAGGATTAAACCATCATCAACAAAGATATTGTATAATCATCCTTTTAATCACTTAAAATATGAGAAATTATGTATTAACCACATAGGATGAATAACAAGAGATAATGGAGGTTTATGGTGTAATTAGGGATATATTATTTAAGAAATGTGGGAAGAAGGTGTAATCATGAGTGTATTTGTGTAGCGTAAAATATGACAAAACTGGAGCCCAACACTCATCAATAGAGATAAAGTGGTACTAAGAAAAATAAAATTTTGACACTTGTGCCATGTAACCAAGGAGAAATGGGTACTATGAAAATCAAGGGTTGAAAATCTATGCCAACTTAGCAAGGCTGATGCATCACAAAAGATGAAGGGGTACTAAGGAAAAGAGAAGTTCAACAACTAAGCAGCACAAAAAAGGGTGACACGTCAATGGAGATAAAGGGGTACTAAGAAAAATTAAATTTTGACACCTATGGCATGTCAACTAGGAGAAAGGGGTACTAAGAAAATGAATTGGTTGAAATATATGCCAACTCAGAAAGGGTCGCATGTCACCTTAGTGCAAGGGGTACTAAGGAAAAACAAATTTCAACACCTATTCCACATGTGCCATTTAAACATGGAAAAAGGGGTACTAAGAAAAATAAGAGGTTGAAATTCATGTCAACTTAGCAAGGCTGACGCATCACCTAAGAGCAAGGGGTACTAACAAAAATATAATATCAACACCTATGTCAAAAGAGATAAAGTGGTACTAGGAAAAATAAAAGTTTGGCACCCGTGCGATGTCAACAAGGATAAAGGGGTACTAATAAAACGAAGTGTTGGAAATCTATAGAAAACTCAATAAGGGTGACACGTCACAGAAGAGAGAGATGTAGTAAGGAAAATAGAAGTTCAACACCTACACCACATAAAAAAGAGCTACATGTCAACAAATATAAAGGGGTACTAAGAAAATAAAAGTTTGACACTCGTGTAATGTAACAAAGGATAAATTGGTACAAAGAAAAAAAATAGTTCAAAATCTATTCCAACTCAACAAAGGTGAGATGTCAGCTAAGAACAAGGGGTACTGAGGAAAAGATAAGTTTTCTACATATGCCACACAAGAAAGGGCAACAGATAAACATAGATAAACGGGTATTAAGAAAAATAATAGTTTTACACTTCTACCTTGTCAACAAGGATAAAGGGGTACTAAGAAAATGAAGAGGTTGAAAGTTATTCCGACTCAGAAAGGGTGACAAGTCACCTCAGAGCAAGGGGTACTAAGAAAAATAGAAGTTCAACACTTATGTCATACAAAAAGACAAAGGGTTACTATGAAAATGAAGAGCTCAAAGTATATTTCAACTCATCAAGGGTGACATGTCACCTAATAACGATTTGTGCTAAGGAAACGATAAGTTCAAGACCTATGCTACAAACCAAAGGGTGACATGTCAACTGAGATCAAGGGGTACTAAGAAAAATAAAAGTTTGACACCTCTACCTTGTCAACAAGGAGAAAGGGATACTAAGAAAAGGAATAGGTCAAAACATATGCCAAGTCGACAAGGGTGACACCTCACCTAAGAGAAAGGGGTACTATGGAAAAGAGAAGTTCAACACATATGCCACACAAAAATGGGTGACATGTCAACATAGAGAAATGGGTACCAAGAAAAATAAAAGTTTGGCGCTCATTCCATGTCAACAAGGAGAAAGGGGTACTAAGAAAATGAAAAGGTGGAAAGCTATGCCAACTCAACAAGGGTGACATGTCACCTAATTGCAAGGGGTACTAAGAAAAAGAGAAGTTCAACATCTATGCCACACAAAAAATGATGACCCATCTACGAAGATAAAGGGGTACTAAGAAAAATAAAAATTTGAGACTCATTCCATGTCAAAAAGTAGAAAGGGTACGAAGAAAAAAAATAGGTTGGAAGCTATTCAAATTCAGTAAGGGTGAAATGTCACCTAAGTCTATGGGGTAGTACAAAAAATAGAATTTCAACACCAATATCACATAAAAAAGGGAAGTGCATCAATGGAGATAAAAGGGTACTAAGAAAAATAAAAGTTTGACTCCCATGCCATTTCAACAAGAAGAAATGGGTACTAAGAAAATGAAGATATCGAAATATTTGCCAACTCGATAAGAATGACACATCACCTAAGATAAGTTCAACACCTATGCCACACAAAAAGTGGTGGCACATCAATAGAGATAAATGGGTACTAAGAAAAACAAATTTTTTACACCTATACCATTCAACAAGGAATAAGTGGTACTAAGGAAAAGAAAAGTTCAACATTTATTCCACACAAAAAATGCAACACATCAACATAGATAAAGGGTTACTAATAAAAATAAAAGTTTGACATCTATGCCATGCCAAGAAGGACATGTTGAAATAATGTAACTGCGAAGAGCATTGTTATTATTGGATTAAATCCCCATTGTGGATTAATCATTATTATTATTTTGTTATTGGATTAAATCCCCATTGTGGATTAATCAGGTCATTATTATTATTATTGTTATTAGATTAATCCCCATTGAGGATTAATCATGTCGGTA
>SNQJ01S0011836.1:94675-106407 GCA_010110895.2 Picea sitchensis | reverse complement strand
CCAGATTGATATAAATAAGAGGCTAGCTCATTCTCATTGACTTGCTCATTCTCTTATGAGGCAAGCTACAATTTCAAGTTGGTGAGAGGAGAAGAAGGGTGGCGCATCTCTTGAGGAGGAATTTTATGTATTGGTTGAGTTATCTCTTGAACATTGTATAAGCTATTTATGATAAGGAATTTTTTGTTGGGTTTTCTTCCCCTAGAGGGTTTCCCAGGATAAATGTTGTGTCTCTTGTGGATGTGTATTTATCAGTGATCTTATTCTTATTATTCTCTTATCTTATGAAATGAAAAGAACTATAATAATGGCATAAACATTCACATGGTATCAGAGCCAACCTAAAGAAAGCACAATCTGCAAGAGGAAAAACGTCACTGTTACCGTACCCCAAAATTAGGGTTTTGAAAAATCAAGCATTTTCAGCTCCCTAACACCCTAGAAAGTTGCGCCCTCCCCCAAGGTTCAATTTGGAACTTAGAGCGCAGCTTTTCAGTGGCTAGATCTCCCGGAAAGTGAAACCCTAGTTTCACAAAGTACCAGAAAACCAGAAAATCAGAGTACCAGAAGTACCAGAAAACCAGAAGCACCAGTCCAGAAATCCGCAGATCAGATTTGAAGGGGTAAAAGTTGGATTTTCAAAATTTTGACTGCACCAACAAACTCACCTTAGCCCAGCGCATCTATCCCCTGGATCAGAATTTCAAAATTCGAAGTTTGAAAAATTAGGGTTTCCTCATAAAACCCTAAGTTGCAGTTGCAGTTGCAGTCTCAGAACTAGTTGCAGTTGCAGTACCTATTGTAGTTGCAGCCGTAGAACCAGTTGCAATCACTCTTGAAGTTTTTGGTAATGATTACCACTGCTACTAGATGGAGCCACTACCTGCAAATGTTATCCGAGGTATGTACTCACATATGGTTAATGGTTAAACCCTAAAGAGTATTTGCAGAAGAAGGGATCTTTTGCCATAGATCCAGAAGGATCTCAAGATCCAACACATTCATAGGAATGATGCAACCCAGGTGTGATTATTCTAATATTCATCTATTTGTTATGAAATTATCTTGATCAATGTTGCATGTTGAAGCTATGATCAAATCATTAGAAGGATTAAAAGTGGATCATAGAGATTATCCTCTAACCTAACCTTTGTCAAGTTAGTGTATTGTCTTAGTACAGAAGATAGGTTGAAGAAAGAACTCATCACTTGAGTGAAGGAGACATGGAAGAAAGCAAGCACTCATCCTTGAGGACAAGGCTCTAGGTTTGTTATGAAATTATCTTGACTAGTGTTACATGTTGAAGCCAAGGATCAAATCATTAGAAGGGATTAAAAATGGATCATAGATTATCCTCTAAACTCTAACTCCTTTGCTGCTAGTGTAATTGTATTAGTATATAAGATAGGTTGAAGAAAGAACTCATCACTCTGAGTGAAGGAGACATGGAAGAAAGCAAGCACTCATCCTTGAGGACAAGGCCTAGGTTTGATTTCCTTAATCAAGATTCAAAGGTACACATGACAAGCCGATGAATTTAGATAGAAATCACCGTGAAAGTATTATACTTGATAACACGTGAGAATACCTTGTTTGATATGACTAACACCTCCCTAGGAGAAACCTCGTGTTACCTACAGATTTCCATCAAGAATTTTGGTCACTTACACTAAGAGAGTAGTTGACTCATTCTGTGAGATTGTATTCCTTTACCTTAATCTTTAAGCAAATTATAAGTAATAGCCCTGAGAAGGAGCTACTGTGATTTTTGTTCGTGCTATTGCTTTATGCCATCAAGAAGGATATTATTCTGTTTGTTGTTTTGTTGACCTTCTGAGTCACATACGAGGGTAGCTTACAGAAGTTGTGGTAGAAGGAAACGCTATAAAGAAGAAATCATAAATGAAGAAACATCAAAGTTGAAAAGAAGAAGGTATCACCGTAAGCTTCCCATGACCTAATGCCATTGAAGAATCCATGTAAACTCTAGAAGATTAGCTCACATCAACTACAAGCAGCAATATACATATGAAAAGATGTCACAGGTTTTACTGTGAACTCAAAGGTGACCATGAAGGCATATGGCTATGGATGTCCACAAGGGAAGAACACCAAGAACTTTTCCGAAGAGGGATAGCAAGGTATAAGGAGTCCTAGAACTCATTCATTCAGATGTATGTGGCCCAATGCCATCATCCTCCATTAATGGGTATGTATACTATGTATCATTCATTAATGATTATTCTCATAAAAGACCTGGATATATTTGAAGTGTTCAACAAGATCAAGGAATTAAAAGCCTTGATAAGAGAACCCTTTTGTAAGAAAGATTAAGATACTCAGGTCAGATAATGGAGGAAAATATACCTCAAAAGAATTCGTGAATATCTGCAAAGATGATGGGATCAAGATCTCCAACAAAACGATGTAGCTGAATGGAAGAATAGAACCATGCTGGAAGCTGTGAAGATCAAGATCTTCCTATGTGCTTATGGGCAGAAGCAACAATGATAGATGTTTATGTGCAAAACCGATTATCCCATAGCACACTTGGGCTCAAGACACCGGAAGAGATGTTCATCGGAAAGAAGCTAGAGGTAAGCCATCTCAAAATATTTGGTTGTCCAGTGTTTATTTATATACCGAAAGAGAAAAGAAACAAACTGGAGCCCTCTAGAAAGAAGGGAATATTTGTGGGATACTATGAGGTATCCAAGGCCTTCAGAATCTACATACCTGGTCACCGCCATATTGAGATTAGTAGGGACGTGACCTTTGATGAAGAAGTTGCACTTAATAAATCGAGAAGATGCAAGCTTGAAGAGGTATGTGAAGAGGAACCTGTAAATCCCAGGACGACAGAATCCGTGAGGAAAGTTCCTAGAGCTGCAGAACCTGTAAGGGAAGTCATAGCTTCCCCTGATGAAGAAACTCTTGAAGATCATGATATAACAGAAGCTCAAGAACCTCCTCAGATGACCTTCTCCCATAAAAGAAATCCTTCTTGGGAAAGAGAGCTTATTCAAGATGGAGAGAAGTATGGTGTTCCAGAAGGAACCACGAGACAGGTAAAGAAACCAAAGCCATTCTCTAGTTACACGGCTTTGATGTGCAATCTACTTGATGAAGAACCTACATGTTTTGAAGGCCATCGAAGAAGGAATGGGTAGATGCCATGTGAGAGGAATACCAATCCATATTAAAGAATGATGTATGGGGAAATTTTTCCCAGACCGAAAGTAAGGATGTGGTATCATGAAAATGGCTATTCAATATAAAACATGCTTTCTTGATAGAGTATTGAGAAATATAAAGCAAGATTTATTAAGCTCATTGGCTTTTCCCAGAAAGAATGTATCGACTATGAAGAGACATTCTATTAAGGTCCTAACCCTTTTATAGGTAGATCAATGTATTACGGATGTAATAAAAGGTCAATATTAATAAGACCTTTCAATAAAATGAAGAATAAAGGCGGATGTAAGAGACTTTAATAGAAGCTTAAAAACTCTAGAAGGAATCTTCCTCTAGATGCTTCTTTTAGTATAAATAGAAGTCGAGGTATGAGAACTAAGCAGATATTATTGTAATAGAGCAGCACCGATTGGAGGTTACCCCTCGAGCTTTGTGGGTATTTCTATACGATTCAAAGTGCATTGCATTTGCTATTTAAATAAAAATCATTTGCGTATTGTAGCAGAAGATTATGATGGATATTTCTACTTGTTATTCTATCATTTCTAGCATTTCTTTACGATTACTATATTTTATATATACGGTATCTTGCAAGTGGTGTCGAGCACTTTCCTTGGCGAGAAATTGTGGGTATTTTTTTCCGGGTAGAGGCGTATTTTGATGTCTTTAAACCACAAAGATATCTGCCAGATTCTGTACGCATAAACCAGCGGTTGAAGTTCATACCTTGAAGGGGAATACAAAGAGGTTCTTAAAGCGCGTACGTTGGACTGCCGTAACCCTGTTGGTACCCCTTCAAATAGTAACGCATCAGACAACACACAGTAATAGGGACGGCCTATATTTCACGAAGTCCTGCAGTAGATAAAACCTATGGTCGCCGGGGCTGCTATAGTCCGCAGGAACACTTCCGGAGGAATAATCTCTAGTACTGCGGGTAGTAGGGTAGTACGGCTAAGAATACGGTCTATCACTCCTTAGTTAGTTCCACGAGATATTGGTCTAAGTACTACTATTCGACCCTTGCATTATGTCAGAGAGCTATAATACGGGGGCAAACCAGCAATACGTAGAACCACCGGAATACCTAACCCTCGAGGGAACAACAATAATATAAACAAATTAAACCTGACTAGATCTATTAAGCACGCATGCGTATTGGTTGCCAAGTGAATACTCTGGTTCATAATTTGGGGATTTCAATGTACATCATTCTTGGACAAAAGCATGGCTTAGCGACTGTACAAAAAAAAAAAAAAGGAGAATACGGTAATTTTCACCATTATTTGAGACCTATTCCATTAGATTCCCTCTCTTCGCCCTCACTTTCCTCCATATCATTTTTACGCAAAAAATTTCTGACCACAATAGCACCCTTTTCGGTTCACCATTTTTTCACCATTATTTGAGACCTATTCCATTAAGATTCATCTATTTTCCCTTATCACTTTTACATTATCATTTTTTTGCAAAGAATTACATTATCCATACCCTTTTAGAGTTCACCCATCATCATGGCCAAAACCCGTAACCAAGAACTAGAGTCTCCACTTCAACACCACGCAACATGGTTTACTTGAGACCCAACAAGAGATTTCCTTTCTTCGGTGCTACTATTGCCTCATTGATACCTCAGATACCTCCGTCCGGATATGGCCGTGAAGTCGCAATGAAAGCGAGGAAGAGTCAAAAATGAACTTGAATTTGTCGTTGTATCACTCTGCACCAAACTCAAAATCCCTCTCAATGACCCTTTCAAGGATGCACCTAAAAAGACTAAAGGTGAAACTAACCCCGATCCTTTCAACCCCATCACTTTCAAAGGGACATCATGGCCCGTGAATTGGATGTAACTAAATTTGATGGCTCGGACCAACGGTTGGGTCACACAAATGGAACATTTCTCTCTCTACAACATTAAGATGAGCTTGGCCAAACTTCGGGTGTATGTTCTCCATCCCTAGATCATGAGCGGCAATGGTGGCAATGGAGAAAAACTTCATGCCAAAGGTATATTACTTGGATAGTTTGTTGTTGAGCTTTATAGGCGGCTTTGACGGAGCACCAACCATTTTGGGCGTTTGTAAAATTGATGTCGAGGCCTGGGTCGAAGACTTTATATTTGCATTTAGTCACAAGCTTTTTGAACGGAGGCGGTTGGCAAACCGAGAGTGCTTTGTCAGTGGCCTCAAAGGAGGTTAGGGCCCATGTCCTCGTAACAGACCTACGACTTGGGTGAAACTACAAAAACCAAGCACAACAAATTGTTTCCTCTCAAAGCAGTAAAGCCTTCCTTTTTTCCAGCGCCCTAAACCCGTAAACCCCAGTCTCTCCATCCCTTAAAAATCCAAAATTGACTAGGGATGAAATGGTTCGGCGAACAATCAAAGGCCTTTGTTATAAGCGTGATGACAAATACCAGACCACAAATGTAAGGAACAAAATCTCTTTATAGCCATCTCGGAGGATATTCAAGAGGACGATGATGACACTTTGTTCCCGAATCACCTGAGACTTCTGAATTAAACCCTCCTTCTGACCCTCCGTAGAAGAACCCATCATTTCCCTCAATGCTCTCACTTAGAATTCTCGCCCCAAACTCTCAAGCTAATCGGTTATATCAAACAGAAAGGTCATCATCTTGGTTGATAATGGCGACACCCACAACTTTATTCATCCATCTCCCAAATATGTTTGTTAATAATTTCCAAATCATGATTGCCAATGGTGGCTCTATGAAGTAATGGTATTTGTGAAAATGTGTCTCCAAATAGGTGACTACAACCTCAAATCCCATATGTTTTCTATTGACATGGGAGGTTCGGACATTGTGTTGGGTGTTGAATGGCTCGAGACCTTGGGTCCCATTCTCATGGAATTCCGGAACTTAACCATGCAATTTGACCAAGGCGGACCCAAACATAAATTTCAAGGCATCCTTTGCGGGTTCTCCTGAAGTCACCAGTTCTCATCGAATGGAGAAATTGCTCAAAAGGTCATTGGTGTCATAGCCCCAACTCCATGCCATTCAAACCGAGGAGATCCCACGCGTGCACCAAGACCTCCAAGCCCTCTTGTCCTAAGAAGCATCAAATAGTCTCCCACTCCCCAAGGACTCCACCCTTCAGCGGTGTCCATGATCATTCCATTCCCTTGTCTAGAGTCCTTCCCCCCAACTTGCTCGTTCCATGTAAGCCACCCCTTTTCCCAAAGAATGAAATTGAAAAATGGTCCGGGAACTCCTTCTGGCGGTCATCAGTCCTAGTATGAGTCCTTAATCCTCTCCGGTCATCATGGTACTAAAGAAATAAGGTTCTTGGAGAATATTGTCCTTATTTCCGTGCTCTCAATAAACTCACCATCAAAGACAAATTCCCCGATACGGTCATTGATGACCTCTGGATATGAAGGCGGGTGGTGCCCAATTCTTCCTGAAACTTGATCTTCATTTCGGACTATCGCAAATCCGTGTGAAGATTAGAGCATTCCTAAGGCGACCTTTAGCACTCATGAGGAACCCTCGAGTTTTGGTCATGCCCTTTGGGTTGTGTAATGCCCCTCCACCTTTGAGCCTCATGAACCATGTCTTCGCCCTTTCTTCATCATTTTTTCCCTAGTTTTCTTTGATGATATCCTCATATATAACAAGACATGGAAGGACTAATGCGACTCATGTGGATCAAGTTCTCATTCTTTCGCTGGGCGCATTTCCTCGAACAATCCAAATGTGCTTTTGGTGCATCGAGAAGTGAATACTTGGGTCATCTAGTGAACTGGGATGGTGAATTGGACTAGAAAAAGATTGAAGCTATGCAAGATTGAACTTTCTCTAAAAATCTTAAGAGTTTGCATGACTTTCTAGGTTTAACATGTTATTATATCAAGTTTGTTAAAAATTATGGAAAAAAATTGCAACACCTCTCACGGCTCTCCTTAAAAGAAATCTTTCACTTGGAATATGGCTACTCAAGATTTTTGACTTTGAAGATAGCCATGTGCACCACTCGGTTATGGCTCTCCCCCAATTCACAAAGACATTTGTGTTGGAATCTACACGACACATCGGGGAAGAGCATTGGCCATCCCCTTATGCGGGTTGAAGCAGCACATGCATTTTACGAGCAAACAATTGTCGAGAATGCGGGTGAGCTATTTATGAGAAGGAAATGTTGGCGATTTTGCATGCAGTTGAATTATGGCGTCCCTTATCTCTTAGAGACGCGATTCCAAATTAAGGCGGACCATCAAAGCCTCAAATACTTTTATGGAACAACTGCGTACCTCCGGGGAGCAACAAAATGGGTCACCAAGCTCTTTAGCTATGATTGAGATCATTTACAAGAAGGAAAAGACAATGTAGTGGCGGATGCTGTCGAGAAATATGAAGGCGAAGGATCCCTTTTTCTCGTGCTTCATTGTACGATTGGCTGCAAGATGTGCACCGAGGAATGGTACGCAAGGCCCCAAAAGTTAGCATCAATTCGACAGCTGCCGGAGACAAGGCGATTCCCCGAGGGTACTTGGCCGGGATGATCTTTACAAAGGTCGCTTGTATTTAAATGCAAACTAATCCAAGCTCAAATCCACGGTACTCTCACGAGCTTCATGCTACACACCCTGACGGGGCCTTTCGAGGGGAGTTCCGCAAACATATGGCCAGTTAAACATTCCTTTTAGGGATGGTATGAAGGCGGGGACATCCAAGTAGTTGTCAATACGAATGTGAGGGTATGCCAGCGTAACAGGGAGAAACTTGATCAAATCTCAGACACACTCAAGCGTTCCCCTCGATATTTGGAAGGATATATCTATGGATTTTATTCTGAGGCTTACCCAAATCGAGGGGAATAAATCCCGATTGATAATGGTGGTGGTGGTCGTCTTTCCAAATATGCTCATTTTGTGCTCTTTACCACCATTCTGCATCCACGGTGGCCCAAATTTTCACATGGATGGTCTTCAAGCTTCATGGCATGCCAAAACTCTATTGTTTCTGATCAAAACCCAACTTTCAAAAGCAATTTCTGGCAAGAACTGCTCAAGCTACAAGGAGCACACAATAATTGCATCTCGACTGGCTTATCATCCAGACAAATGGTCAAGCGAAAGTCACATCAACAAGTGTTTGGAAACCTATAAAGGAGTTAGCTTTGCATGGGAAAAACAACACCAATGAGCTCAATGGTTTTCTTGAATGTTTGTACAACACTACATACCATTCACTCATGACTCCTTTTAGGCGGTGTATGGGCCGAGAAGCCACCGTCGAGTTCTCTCGCGCGCCGGGTACCTCAGAAGGTCCGGTGATTACGATGAAACACTTACAGTCGAGAGGAAGGATATCGCCGTGCCAGAGAACGGTCATGGCGAGCGAATGAAGCGACAAGATCAAGGTGTTTCGGGCGTCAATTTGTAGAAGGGATCGAGGTGTTCCGAGCAACCATATAAGCAAACTTCCCTCAAGGCGGCGCGGTGTCAGAAGCTAGCACCGTTACATGGCTGCCACGGTTCTAAAGCGTGGTAAGGACAAGTCACATATCGAGTTAGCTCTGCTTGATCGATTCGAAGCTACATCCACGTTTTTTCATGTTTCTTCTTGAAGAAGGTGATTGGTGAGGTAGCTTCAGTAACCTTCCATAGTTAGCTGAAGAGGATCCATTTAGCTACACAACTAGAAGGTTTGGACCGGAGGGCGTCGCTGTGATCGAGAAAACCATCAAGAAGTGCTGAATGCGATTGGAAATATATGACTCTGGATGCAACTTGGGAACAGAGCTACCGATGCTGCGGCGTTTCCACATCTCAACCTTGAGGACAAGGATATTATTCAAGGGGGAGGTCATGTTAAGGACCTAACCTACCTAAACCCTCACATAGGTAGATCAATGTATTCAGATGTAATAAAGGTCAATATTAATAAGACCTTTCAATAAAATAAAATAAAGGCGGATGTAAGAAGACCCTAATGGAAGCTTCCTCTTCTAGAAGGATCTTCCTCTAGATGCTTCTTTTAGTATAAATAGGGAGTTGAGGTATGAGAACCCTAGCTTGGATATTATTGCTTACAAGGCGTTTAACTCAGTGGAGTTCCCCTCGAGAGGCCTGTGAACATTTTTATCTGATTCAAAGTGCTATTTTACTGTTGCTATTTTGTTGAAGCTCCATTACTTGTGTATTATTGAAGATTATCTTTGGATATTTTCTTGTTGATACGTCATTTCTAGCATTTTTACAATGCATATTTTATATATCGGTATCTTGCATTAAGCTCCTGTGGCCGGATACACTTCAATCAGAACAATAATAGCTCTTCTTGCTTCAGATGAAATGGGCTAGATGGATGTGAGGACAACTTTTAAGATGAATGGTGTCATTGAAGGAAGTGTATAGAGAAACCTCAAGGATTTGAGGTTGAAGACGGAGATCTCATGTCATCAATTGAAGAAAGACTACTCTGATTGAAGCAAGCTCGAGGAGCTTAGGTATGTAAAGCGTATAGTTTCCTGGCGAGTTTGGGCTTTACCAAGAGTAAAAGTATATTCAAATATCTACTTCAAGATCATGGAGAATGAACGGTAATACTATGCACAGTATGTGGATGACTTGTTCTTAGCGGAGAAGAAAAAGTTCATCGTTGAATGTAAATAGAGACTTGCCGTTGAATTTGGAATGAAAGACCTTTTGCCTAATGCATTACTTCTTAGGTCTGAGGTATGGCGATCGAAGAATCTTGCTTCCCTTAACGAGAGTACACCAGTCAATCCTGAAGAGATTCGACATGCTCAGATGAAGTCCATGAATACACCATGGAAACAAAGATGAAGTTGTTGGTCGATACCTCGTCGAATTTGATAGATACCACTCTGTACAGACAAATTATTGGATCATTGATGTACCTGACGAACACTAAGACCAGACATCTGTTTGTAGTGATGAACACCTTGAGTCAGTTTCGGTGGAGCCCAGACGTGTTCATTTAGTGGCTGCAAAACGAGTGAGGTACCTTAAAGGGGTACAATGGATTATGGTCTCAACTATGATGGAGATCATGACTTCCTCTGATTGGATATATTGATGCAGATTGGGCGGGAAGCGTTGTTGATAGAAAAAGTACTTCCATATGTTGTTTCAGGTTGGAATCAGCTATGATCTCGTGGCTGAGTAGAGTAATCCAATATTGCTCTCAACACAGCAGGAAGCAGAGTACATTGTCGCATGTTCTGCTAGCTGTGAAGATATAGTTGGATTCGAAAGTTGCTGACATACCTGGCGGTTTGGAGATGAGAGCAACCACGATTCTATGCTTGATAATCAAAGCTATATTAAAATGAAAGAAGAATCTGTGTTCCACGACAGGTCGAAAAAAAATAGAGATCCGCTATCTGTTTATGCGACATGGTGCAGAGAGGATCCCTGAAGCTCCCGTACATTAGCATGGATGAATAGGTTGTTGATATTAAGCCTCTATCTTGTGTAAGTTTGAATACTTTCGAGATAAAGCTTGGTATTGTCCGAAAAGGACCTTCCCTGAAAGGGGTAGATGTATTCACTTGCTTTGAGCCCAGACGTGTTCATTTAGTGGCTGCAAAACATGTGATGAGGTACCTTAAGGGTACAATGGATTATGGTCTCAACTATGATGGAGATCATGACTTCACTCTGATTGGATATATTGATGCAGATTGGGCAGGAAGCGTTGTTGATATAAAAAACACTTCCATATGTTGTTTCAGTTTGGAATCAGCTATGATCTCGTGGCAGAGTAGGAAGCAATCCAATATTGCTCTCAGCACAGCGGAAGCAGAGTACATTGTCGCATGTTCTGCTAGCTGTGAAGATATATGGATTCGAAAGTTGCTGACATGCCTATTTGATTTGGAGATGAGAGCAACCACGATTCTATGTGATAATCAAAGCTATATTAAAATGAAAGAGAATCCTGTGTTCCACGACAGGTCGAAGCACATAGAGATCCGCTATCATTTTATCCGCGACATGGTACAGAGAGGAGCCCTGAAGCTCTAGTACATTAGCATGGATGAATAGGTTGTTGATGTGATGACTAAGCCTCTATCTTGTGTAAAGTTTGAATACTTTCGAGATAAGCTTGGTATTGTCCGAAAGGACCTTCCCTGAAAGGGGGAGTAGATGTATTCCTTGCTTCTGACCTAGTTGTTAGACGCAAAGAAAGATGAGTCATGCTTCTGACCTTACTGTTAGATGTAAAGCATGACGCTGTGCGATCCTTTCTTCTGACCTCGCTGTTAGATGTAAAGCAAGATGAGTTATGCTTCTGACCTAGTTGTTAGATGTAAATCATAACGTCGCTGGTTCCTTGCTTCTGACCTAGTTGTTAGACGTAAAGCAAGATGAGTCATGATTCTGACCTCATTGTTAGACGTAAAGCATGACGCCGTGTGTTCCTTGCTTCTGACCTCGTTGTTAGATGTAAAGAAAGATGAGTTATGCTTCTGACCTAGTTGTTAGACGTAAAGCATAACGCCGATGATTCCTCGCTTCTGACCTCGTTGTTAGAC